>WITN01000237.1:0-110870 GCA_015025155.1 Lactarius quietus
GGTGGGATATGGACTGCCCGGGTAAAGTCTCCCGCCTCATCCTCCTCTCCATCTCCCTCCCCCTGGCTACCCACAGCTGATCCGCCCTCCAGGCGACAACTACCTTCTTCCATAGCTGCTTGTCCGGCGTCGCTATCTTCTTCAAGTCTGCCTCCCTCTGGAGTGGGGAAATGGCGGCATGCTTCCGCGAGGTCACGGGCCACGTCGATAACATCCCGGGTCGCCGTCACTCGTTTGGTAGCCACCCTAACATGCTCAAATGCCGAGCAGTATTGGTCGTCGACGTTGTTGTTGTGGTCGTAGGTCGTAATGGGTGTGAGGGAATCGAAGTTGACGACATATTGTGAAGGGAAGGAGGAACTGTTGGTGGTCATCGAGGGGAGTGGTAGTAGTGCTGATCTTTCATTGCAAACTTGACTCGCCTTTATGTGAGTCTCGATGGCAGGGTTCAAATGTTTGAACTCCTTAATTGCCTCTTCTGCGTGAGCGTCGTCCCAGTTGACCCTTTGGTTGTCAGAGTCTGGGTAGCCCTTCCATTTGATCAAATATTGGAGTTTGCGCCCCCTCCCATGTCTTCTCGAGTCTAGTATTTTCTCGACCTCGTATTCTTCCACGCCTTCTACTAGATCCGGTGGTGGGCGCTGATAGTTTGCGCCGTGAATCAGCGTTTCTTTGTAAGGCGTTAGGAGATCTGTGTGAAACACATCATGGATGCTCCACTGCGTGGGAAGTTTGAGGCGATAGTTGACAGGGGACATCACCTGGGTGATCTGGAAGGGTCCATGTCTCCTGGGCGCAAGCTTCGTGGTTGGTTGGTGGGTACGTAGGTGGCGTCCTTCCAGCCACACTTGATCCCCAACTTGGTATTTGGGTGTGTCACAGTGTCTGACCCATGACTCTTGCGCTCGTTGCATGAGTTTTTGCGCCCTGTCCCTTGACTCTGCTAATTGTTCTAAGCGCATGGCGACTTGTGGAATAGGGGACGGCGTATCTGTCCAATTAGTGCGAGGATGATATCCCATCAGGAGGTGAAATGGTGACTCGCAAGTGGATTCGTTGATCCAATTGTTGTGTGCAAATTCGGCGATGGCTAGGCGCGGTGCCCAGTCATCCTGCCTCTCGTTGACCCAAAATCAGAGGTATTGTTCTAGCCATTGGTTAGTTTGTTCGGACTGTCCGTCTGTCCGAGGATGGTAGGCTGTGGAAATATTCTGCTGTATTCCCAATATACGGCATAGCTCTCTTGTGAATTTGGACGCAAACTGAGGGTCCCTATCACTGATAATTTTCGATGGCAGCCCGAAGCGCTTGACCACGTGTTCGGCGTAGAGGGCTGCTGTTTCTTCTCCTGATATTTCTTCTCTGCATGGTATGAATATTGACGCCTTTGAACAGTCATGGTCAGTGACCGTAAGTATAGAATCGAAGTTTCGTGATGTCAGCAGTTTAGTAATGAAGTCCAGGGCTACCACCTCAAATGGTGTAGTGTCTGGCATTGGGAAAATGGGTTGTAGTGGTGCCTTCGTACCATGCGTGTTGACTTTGCATCGTTGACATTCTGCACAGCCCTTCACATATTCAGTGACATCACGTCGCAGTGACGGCCACCAATAGTGGCGTTCCACCAGTTGTATGGTGCGTGCTATTCCTGGGTGACCGTGAATTGGTGGATCGTGATGAGAGGATATGACTTCTCTGATGTCTGCGTCTGTTCCTGCGACTACTAATCGTCTCCCTTGGTACCACCAGAGGTTGTCGACTTTGGTCAGTTTATGGGGGTCTACCCACTTGCGTATGATGTCTTCGTCTTGCGTCTCCGTTGGGGTTATGTAAGTTCATATGAATAGTTCCTCCGGTAGGACAGTAACATTTTCATTGTCCTTTTCTCCTTGATCGTAATCCGGTCGTCGAGAGAGTGCATCGGCTCGTCCGTTGGCAGTCCCTTTGACATGATGGATTTCAAAGTTATACTCGGCCAATTCTAGTACTTCCCTGGCGATCCTCCAGCTAATCTTCTGGGGGTCTCGCCAGTATTGGAGGTTCATGTGATCGGAAAATATGCGTACTTTGTGTGGAGATCCTGCCAACAGATGTCTCCAATTGCGTAGTGCTTTGACGATGGCCAGCAGTTCGAGGTTGTAGATATTGTAGTTTCGTTCTGCTGCATTGAGGGTAGCTGAGTAGTAACCTACTGGGTGACACTTTCCGTCTTGCTTTTTCTGGAGCAGTACCGCTCCTACTGCGAAGCCTGAGGCGTCTACCTCAAGATCAAACTGCTGGGTTTGGTCTGGGTGAGCCAAAATGGGTTCCGTGGTTACCCGTTGTTTAAGGGTGAGAAATGCTTCTTGTTGGCGTGCTCCCCACTTCCATGGTTCGTCTTTGCGTGTGAGCTCATTGAGTGGTTTTGCAATTGAGGCAAATCCCTTGATAAATTGCCAGTAAAAGTTGCAAAAGCCGAGAAAAGATCTGACGTCCTTAACTGTGGTGGGCGAAGCCCAATCTTTGACACCCGAAATTTTGATGGGGTCCATGTGTGTCACCCCCTCTTCAAGGATTACCCCCAGGTAATCGATTTGGGGAGCGTTGAAGACACATTTCTCAGGTTTGAAATAGAGGTCATGTTCTTGCGCGACTTCAAGGACATTGGCGACAGCTTGTTGATGTTTGGACATGGAGTCTTCTTGCCTTGCGGTTGCAATGGCGATGTCGTCCATATAAACCCGAATTGTCGTCCCGTAGGCTTCATGTTTGGCGATGATCGGTTGATAGATTTGGTTCATGAAGCTCTGGAATGTGGCTGGTGAGTTACACAGCCCGAAATACATGACTGTAGGTTCAAAGAGTCCTCTGCGTGTCTTGAACGCCGCTTTATGTTCGTCCCCTTCCTTGATGCGAATATTGTTGTAGCCTTGTCTGACGTCTAGTTTAGTGAATATGTGAGCCCCCCCAAGGTCTCTGATGAGATCATCTATGAGGGGAAGCGGATACTGGTTCCGTATTGTCCAGTCATTGATTTTTCGATAGTCCTGTACAGGGTGTAGCTTTCCATCCTTCTTTTTGATGAAAAAGAATGATGATGCGTACGGGGATTTTGAAGGACGGATGTATCCCTTCTCGACCTGCTCATCAATAAATTCATCCAGGGCTGCATCTTCTACCCTAGTCATCGGGTAGACTTTGCAGTCGATGACATCGGGAGCTCCTGGTTTGAAGTCAATAGCGTGATCGCAGCTCCGTCTTGGTGGAAATCGTTTTGATTCCTCTTCGTTGAATACCTTCGCGAAGCGTTGGTATTCTTCTGGTATTTTCACCTTCTTCGTATATTGCTGCGCGTCGACCGCTAGTTCGACTGCTGACCTCCTTCCATATACTTGTTCTTTTAGTTCGCCTACAATTTGTCCTTTGGTTTCTGTGGTGAACATCCTTGCTACGCGCACGTCATTGGTTTCCTCTGTGAGGAGTTGCGCTAGTACTGCTCTTCTATCGCTGGGGTTAATTGATCGTAACACTATAGGAAGTTGTTTCTCATCTATAGTGGCGTGGTGCCAGCTGAACCGTGGTTCGTAGGTGGCTAACCAAGGGTATCCCAGCAGTACGTCTTCTTTGCCAATGTCTGTGATGAGGAAGCGCATTTCTTGCTTGGCACCTCCTGTTTCCACTTGTAGCATTAGATAGTGTGTTATCTGACCCGCTTTATTAGTGGTATTGTCGATGTTGAAAATGTTTTTGGGCTTATCTAGTGCCCGCTGTCCCAATCCCATCCTTTTAACAAAGTTTGGATGGATGAAGTTGTCGGTGGCTCCTGAGTCCACCAACGCTTTTATGTCGGCCATGTTGTAACTCGCACGAATCGAAACTGGAACTCGCATAGATCGGTAGCGCATAATGTATACAGAGTTACAACGAATTGCCCTCACCCAGGCCGTCGGGTTCAGGCGCTTGGAAAATCCTGCCCCATCAACTGTTGCAGAACCAAATCCTTCACATCATCTCCTTCACTGGCCACTCCTCGTAGCCATTCCGCTGCCTTTTCTTCTTTAGTAGGCGCGGTTTCTGTGGCTCGTGTTTGGGATCCGCGCTGGCGCCATGGCTGCCTGCAATCACAGCTAAAGTGTCCCATCTTCTGACAGTTGTAACACTGTATTTGACTGTTGTCCCGCCTGAATTCTCATTGTCTTTGGAGGAACCCTCCACGTGGTGGGTATGGAGGTCGTGGTGGTTCGGTGTTTCGCCCATGGTTGGCGATGACATCTTCTGCTCCTGTGAGCCGACCTCGTACTCGATCTGCAGAATTGTCCATGCTGTCGTCGTCTCGAAGAGGGGCTAACAACTTAGCTAATGCGCCTCCTTGCGCGCGTCCTGGTTTGAAGGCATCCAGGTTACCTTGGACAGTCTGCATGTGGATCCACTTCTGCTGTTGCTTCAGTGCCGACGCCCTCCATTCTTCATAGTTTTGCGAGTCGTCGTGCTGGTACATTGTCTCGTAGAGGGCTCTGGGAAGCCCTTTGGTGAAATACTTGAGGGTTTGCTTGGCGTTGATGTTATAGCCGGCGTGTCGTATGAGTTGTTCGAAGAGGGCGATAAAATCATCCACCTTCCCGTCTTTCATGTGGATGCCAGCATCAAGCTGGGCTTGGGCGCATTCTTTACTGAGTACGTCGCCGAATTGTCTTCTGAAGGCGTGGAGTAGGTTCTCCCATAGTCGATCGTCGAATTGGTTGGTTCCAGTGGCAACCTCGTTAACGAGCCATCGACTGGCAGACATGACCCACTGGTTAACCGCGTTTCCCTGAATGTATGTGAGGAACAACATAGCTTTCTGATATTTGTTCCTCATGGCAGAGTGGTTGGCATTAACTCCAGCGTATACTTCCCACTGAAGTATGAATGTCTCGGCTTGAGCCCTTGACCCGGTGAACGTCGGGGGTGGGTTGCCGATAAACTTGTCGTTGCCTCCTCCTTGAGGGGCATTGATCGCTGCATAGTGTGGTCCGTTACCTCCTCCTCCTGGGGGTCCTCCTCCTGCTTGTGGCCATCCACCGTTGGGTGGTCCTCCTCCTCCTCCTTGTGGTCGTCCACCGTTAGGTGGTCCGCCAGGAGGTGGTCCTCCCCTCTGTGGTGGAAATGGTCAGTTATTGGGTGAGGGTATCATGGTGCGGTTAGTTCTAAACTCGTAGAACATGTCTGGTTCTCCTTGGTGACTTGGTGCATCAGGGACGTCTGGTCCCATGGCACGACGTGCTGTGGCTATGTCTTCTTGGGCTAGAGGTTGTACGTGCCCAGTGTGTTCGTTTATGATGAGGCGAGGTGGCGATACTTCTGTCTGAGTGGCCATGATAAAGGGTATTCCTCTGATAGGTTCTGGTAGATGCAACTCAGCTGTTTGCTCGGCCAGTGCGTCCACCTCTGGTGAGTGTACTGCTATTTCTTCTGGTTCAACCGACGCTTCTGACACCGTTTGATGATGTTCACTGGTATCGCTAGTGGTTGCTGGGGTTTGCGCTCGTAACTGGAGCTCAGTTGTAGGTGGTGCTGATTCTAGCGCTTGGTCTTCCTGACTGTCAATCGGCCCTTGTTGGTCGATGGGTCGTGCATCTGTTAGTGGGATATTGATGTTTAAATCGTCGGCGGCTGGTCAAGTTGCTTCGAAGTAGTGGTTGGTGTTACTCCACCTGAGTTCGACCCAGCAACAGTGTTCTTGGTTGAATACTGTTACGTGTGTGTTACACGTGAGCCTGACTTAGGCAACGTAAGGTGAACGCGGTGACTTAGCAATCTGCTAACTCTAGCACAATGGCAGAGTATCGTCTCAACGCACGAAGGCGGAGTCTTGCTTTAGATAACACGGTCTGAAAGGACGAAGAGAGAGATGGAGAGCTCTTCTGGATTCGATGCAAGAAGTGTACAAGAAATCCAAGCTATCGACCACAACAGTCGATAGCTTCCTTATATAGTACCGTACTGCGATCCGCCTTCGTCAGCGAGACCGCCACTACTACTACTACTACTCCTCTGCTGTGTAATCGTTCACGTTTGATCAGTAATTGTATCACCAACTCATCAGTCATCGTACAGTAACAATCAGTCATCCACGACCCATCATCAGTCATCGTATAGTAATAGTCCGTTATACCATGTCCCCTGAGTTATTGGCTTAGGTCAGATACTCACTATGACCTGGGACGTTACATCACCCCCTTCACAAGGGTGAGCGCCCACGCTCGACCACCCAATTCGTCACCGCTGTAAGTCCGACATCTGTCTCGTGCTCATCACGTACCCTCTGCAAGGCGTGAGCCCGCCCGAGTCTTCGCGCCGAGTGTCTAGCCCGATCGACGTGTACAAACACGTCGTCTTCGAGCCTTTTGATGGCAGCCTCCAATTCCTCGATGACTTCCTGGGACGCGCGGTAGCGTCTCACCTCGGCCTGTAGGGATATGTCCCCTAGCCTGGAGAGAGCCTCGTCTACCTGGCGCTTTCCCCGGAAGTCAGCTTGGAAGTACTTGAGTTCGTCACGATTGTACTCAGCTGCGGGTCCCATATCCTGACATGGTTCGGCGTGAATGTCCCCCCTATAGATGGGCTCGTATCTCCCCATAGTCCCGAAGACCTCTGGGTTGTCGAGCATACGGACTCGTACGTACCGCGCCGGCACCCGCCGTCCTTCGTGTTCGATGACCATCGGCACCCAATTCATCCCGTTGTTGAGGGTGAATCCTGTGGGGGTAGGCGATACGGCACGGATAGGGTGCCTCGTCGCATTCATTCGGCGCGTAGTAGTTGGAGACGGGATTGGTGCGTGACTGTAGGGTAGTATTCCACGAGCGGCGTACCCTGCTTCCGCCATCAGTCCGAAGATGATAGCAACCGGCGGTGGTCCTCCTTCGTCATCACCGGCTTCATTGGCAGATTCGTCGTCGACCCTTGTGATTGGTGGTGGTATGAGCCGGGGTGCGCAATGACAGTAGTTTGGGGGGTTGTCGCAGCGAGTGCAGACAACCCTGGCTTCGTAATAGGATCGGTCTTCGTCGGATGAATCGTGTGAGCCAGCCCTGGTTTCGTGGTATGTATTGTCGTTGTCGGATGAGTCGTCGCTATCGTAGCGATCGACGGCGGTAGTGGATGTGGCAGCAGTGGAGGGCTGGAGGATACTTGCCTCGTCAGCAACCGTATCCTCGTCCGTCTCTCCCTCGCCGTCCTCTTCACTATCTGGTCCAGTCGCCATGACTGCATCACCGCCCTCATCGTCGCGGTTTTCTCCCTCATCGTCCTCCACTCGGCCGCTTGCGGGTGTTGGGAATCGCCGGCGAGCCTCGGCCAGGTCTCGGGCGGCTTGATCATTGATGGCTGTTGTTCGGACGTGCTCAATTGCAGAGCAGAATGGATCGTCGACATTGTTTGTGTGGTCGTAGGTGGTGAGGGTGTTGACGGAAGGGAACTCGTCAATGTTGATAATGGTGAGAGGGACATGGGACATGTTATGAGAAGAATGGGGGAATGGAAGTATAGATGGTCCTGTCGAGGCTACTTTTATGTGAGTCTCGGCGGCTGGGTTGGATTTTTGGAACTTCCTTATCTCTTCGTCTGCATGTACATTGTCCCATGGAACCCACTGGTTGTCCGAGTCGGCGTAGCCTTTCCACTTGATTAGGTATTGCAGCTTACGCCCGCGTCCATGTCTTCTCGAGTCTAGTACTTTCTCGACCTCGTCTTCTTCCACGTCTCCTACTAGTTCTGGTGGTGGGCGTTGATAGTTTACGCCGTGAGTCAGCGTTTCTTTGTAAGGTGTAAGGAGATCTGTGTGGAAAACATCATGGATGCTCCACTGCGTGGGAAGCTCAAGTCGATAGTTTACAGGAGACATCACCTGGACAACCTGAAATGGTCCGTGTCTCCTGGGCGCAAGCTTTGTGGTTGGTTGGTTGGTTCGAAGATGACGCCCCTCAAGCCAGACCTTGTCCCCTATTTGATACTTTGGGGTATCACGGTGTTTGACCCATGACTGTTGTGCCCTTCGCATGTGATCCTGCGCCTGACTCCTTATCTCCTTCAATTGTTCTAGTCGCTTTTCGACCCGTGGTATCGGCGACTTCTTATCTGTCCAGTTAGTAAGGGGGTGATAACCCATTAGCAATCTGAATGGTGTTTCACGTGTGGACTCGTTAGTCCAATTGTTGTGCGCGAACTCCGCAAGCGCTAAATAGTCAGCCCAATTGTTTTGTCGCTCATTGGCCCATAGTCTGAGGTACTGTTCCAACCATTGGTTGGTTCGTTCTGATTGTCCATCTGTTCGTGGGTGATAGGCCGTTGAAATGTTTTGTTGTATCCCCAGGATTCGACATAGTTCTTTTGTGAACTTTGACGTGAACTGGGGATCTCTGTCGCTAATGATTTTTGACGGTAGTCCAAACCGTGCCACAACGTGCTTTGCGTAGAGCGTTGCGGTTTCCTTGCCTGATATTTCCTCTTTGCACGGTATGAATATGGACGCTTTTGAACAGTCATGGTCAGTGACTGTGAGCACTGAATCGTATCCCCGTGATATCGGGAGTTTAGTGATGAAGTCTAGTGCCACCACCTCAAATGGCATCGCTTCTGGTTTCGGGAATATGGGTTGTAATGGTGCTTTTGTTCTTTGCGTGTTGACCTTGCACCGCTGACACTCAGCACATCCTCGGATGTACTCGGTAACGTCTCGTTTCATTGTGGGCCACCAGTAGTGGCGCTCCACTAGTTGCGTTGTTCGGTTTATTCCTGGATGACCGTGAACGGGGGGATCGTGGTGCGCTGAAATTACTTCTCTGATTTCCTCCATTGTTCCCGTTATAACGAGCCTCTGTCCTTGATACCACCAAAGCCCCTCTGCTTTTGTTAGTTTATGGGGATCGACCCACTTGCGTATTCTTTGTTCATCTTGTTGCGTGCTTGTCGTTCGTACAAATACTTTGTTTGGTAGTACGACGACATTTTCGTTATCTTTCTCCCCTTGATCGTAATCAGGCCTTCGAGATAAAGCGTCGGCCCTTCCATTGGCTGTCCCCTTGACGTGGTGTATCTCGAAGTTGTATTCCGCTAGTTCTAGTACTTCTCTGGCGATTCGGCGACTGATCTTCTGGGGATCTTGCCAGTATCGGAGGTTGAGATGATCTGAAAATATGCGTACTTTGTGTGGAGATCCTGCCAACAGATGCCTCCAGTTCCTTAATGCTTTTACGATGGCCAATAGTTCAAGGTTGTAGATGTCGTAGTTCCGCTCGGCTGCGTTGAGCGTAGCCGAGTAGTATCCTACAGGATGTCGTTTTCCGTCTGCCTTCTTTTGGAGAAGTACCGCTCCGACTGTGAATCCTGATGCATCTACTTCCAGGTCAAATTGTTGTGTCTGGTCGGCGTGTGCGAGGATAGGTTCTGTTGTTACTCGTTGTTTGAGCGTTTCGAACGCTTTCTGATGTTTTGTGCTCCATTGCCATGGTTCATCTTTGCGTGTTAGTTCGTTTAGCGGTTTGGCAATGGTGGCGAAGCCTCTGATGAACTGCCGGTAAAAGTTGCAGAAACCGAGAAATGATCGTACGTCTTTTACTGATGTTGGCGACTGCCAGTCGCGAACACCCGAAATTTTGACAGGGTCCATACGTGTTACCCCCTCTTCAAGGATTACCCCCAGGTAATCAATACTGGAAGCGTTAAAGACGCATTTCTCGGGTTTGAAGAAGAGGTCATGTTGTTGTGCCACTGCGAGTACATCGCAGACTGCTTCCTGGTGTCTTTTGGTTGCTAGTGGTTGTCGTTTGGTTGCTATGGTGATGTCGTCCATATAGACCCTGATTTTCGTCCCGAGTGCGTCATGCTTCGCTATCGTAGGTTGGTAGATGTTATTCATGAAGCTTTGAAATGTAGCCGGCGAGTTGCACAGGCCAAAGTACATGACCGTTGGTTCGAAGAGTCCGTGGCGTGTTTTAAACGCGGCTTTGTGTTCATCCCCTTCCTTGATGCAAATATTGTTATATCCTTGTCGGACATCTAGTTTGCTGAATATTTGTGCTCCCCCGAGATCCCTGATCAGGTCGTCGATAAGGGGAAGCGGGTACTGGTTTCGTATTGTCCATTCGTTAATTTTTCGGTAATCCTGTACGGGTCGTAGCTTTCCGTCCTTCTTTTTAATGAAGAAAAATGATGATGCGTACGGGGACTTTGAGGGACGAATGTATCCCTTTTCCACTTGTTCGTCGATGAATTTGTCCAGTGCCGCATCTTCTACCCTTGTCATCGGATATACTTTGCAGTCGATTACATCAGGGACCCCTTTCTTGAACTCAATTGCGTGGTCGCAACTTCGTTTTGGTGGGAACCTTTTTGCTTCTTCTTCGCTGAATACCGTCGTGAATTTTTGGTATTCTTTTGGTATATGGACTTCTTTGGTGTATTGTTTGGCTTCGATCGCAAGTTCGACCGCTGATCGTCGTCCATATACTTGTTCCTCTATTTTTGTCACGATTTGTTCCTTTGTGTCTGTGGTGAACATTCGCGACACTCTGTCGTCGTTCTTCTCCTCGTTAAGCAGCCTTGCGAGTACTGCTTTTTTGTCGTTTGGATTGATTGATCGTAGTACTATGGGAAGCTGTTTTTCGTCAATGGTGGCATGCCGCCAGCTGAACCTTGGTTCATAGGTTGCGAGCCATGGATATCCCAATAGTATGTCTTCTTTTCCTATGTCTGTGATGAGGAAACGCATTTCTCTTTGAGTCCCTCCTGTTTCCACGTTAAGCGTGAGATAGTGTGTGATCTGTCCCGCTTTATTAGTGGTATCGTCGATGTTGTAAATATTTTTGGGCTTATCTAATGCCCGTTGTCCTAGACCCATCCGTTTTACGAATTGTGGATGAATAAAATTGTCAGTGGCTCCGGAGTCCACTAATGCTTTGATGTCGGCCATGTTGTAACTTGCGCGAATAGACACTGGTACTCTCATAGATCGGTAGCGCATAATGTACACAGAGTTACAACGTATTGCCCTCACCCAGGCCGCCGGGTTCAGGCGTTTCCAAAATCCTGTCCCATTAATTGTTGTAGGACCAGGTCTTTAACCTCCTCGTCGTCCCCTGCTACTCCTTGTAGCCATTCCGCTGCCTTTTCTTCTTTAGTTTGCGTAGCTTCAGTGGTGCGTACTTGTGTGTCGCGGCGTCTCCTAGGTTGCCTGCAGTCGCGACTGATGTGACCCATTTTTTGGCAGTTGTAACACTGCATTTGGCTGTGGTCTCGTTTGAATTGTCTCTGGATGAATCCCCCTCATGGTGGGAACGGTGGTTGTGGCGGTCTAGTGTTCCTGGGGTGGTTTGCCATGATCTCTTCGGCTCCTGCTAGTCGTCCTCGGACTCGGTCTGCAGATGTGTCCATTCGGTCATCATTTTGGAGTGGTGCGAGCAACTTAGCTAGTGCTCCTCCTGTAGTACGCCCTGGCTTGAAGGCGTCGAGGTTTCCTCTGACTGTTTGCATGTGAATCCATTTTTGCTGCCTTTTTAGGGCGGATTCCCTCCATTCCTCGTAGTTTCGGGGGTCGTCGTGTTGATACATTGTCTTGTACAACGCTCTTGGTAGTCCTTTGGTGAAGTACTTGAGCGTCTGCTCGGCGTTAATATTGTACCCCGCATGTCGAACGAGTTGTTCGAATAGGGCGATGTAGTCGTCGATTCTTCCATCTTTCATGTGTATTCCGGCATCTAGTTGTGCCTGTGCTCGTTCTCTGCTGAGAACATCGCCGAATTGCCTTTGAAAGGCGTTGAGCATGTTCTCCCATAATCTGTTGTCGAATTGGTTGGTCCCTGTGGCTACTTCGTTTACGAGCCATCGACTCGCGGACATGACCCATTGGTTAACCGCGTTCCCCTGAATGTAGGTGAGGAACAACATAGCTTTCTGATACTTATTCAGCATGGCTGAATGGTTTGCGTTGACTCCTGCATAGACCTCCCATTGAAGGATAAAGGCCTCGGCTTGTGATCTTTGTCCTGTGAATGTGGGTGGTGGGTTACCGATGAATTTATCGTTCCCCCCTTGGTGTGCGTTGTGGGCTACTGCGGGTCCTGCCAGAGGTGGTCCTCCTCCTGGCGGTCCTCCTCCTGGCGGTCCTCCTCCTGGCGGTCCTCCTCCTGGCGGTCCTCCTCCTGGCGGTCCTCCTCCTCCCTGTGGTCGCAACGGTGGGAATGGCCTGTTTTCAGGTGATGGTACTCTGTTGCGGTTGAGCCTGAATTCATAAAACATATTGGCTCCTTCGGGAATGCTGGGTGCATCAGGGACGTCCGGTCCCATGGCTCGGTTGACGGCTTCCATGTCTTCTGGTTGTAGTTGTTGGACATGACCTGTCTGTTCGTTGATGACAAGTCGAGGTGGCGATACTTCTGTTTGAGTAGCCATGTAGCTAAATGGTATTCCTCTGATTGGTTCGGGAATATGTAACTCAGCTGTTTGCGCGGCTAGTGCGTCTACTTCTGGTGAGTGTGCTGCGATTTCTTCGGGTTCCACAACTTCGCTCTGCGGGGTTGGTGATCGTGCGCTAGTATGGCTTGATGCAGCTGGGGTTGTTGCCCGTAGTTGGAATTCGGTCCTTGGTGGTTCCGAGTCGAGGTTTTCTTCCTCTTGACCGTCTATAGGTCCTTGTTGACTTATTGGTCGTGCGTCTGTCAGTGGTATGTTGATATGTAGATCGTCGGCTGCCGGTCGTGTTGCTTCGAAGTAGCTGTTGGTGTTGCTCCACCAGAGTTCGACCCAGCAGCAGCATTCTCGGTTGAAAACTACTGGGTGGTATCGTTGTGAGGTAGCTGCCTCTGCGTAGTATCCTGTGTTGTTTTCGTTGGATCTTCTGGTGTCCGGTACGTGTCGCCACCTCAATCGTCCGATAAGGTAACGAGTGGGTGCGTCTCGTTCTCTTGTGTCGACACGATAGGGTACAAAGTCCCAGCCGTCTTTTGTATTGATAGTCGCCACGGCGTTTGATATTTGTGAAGAGCTTGGATTTAATGTTACGTGTGTGTTACACGTGAGCCTGACTTAGGCAACGTAAGGTGAACGCGGTGACTTAGCAATCTGCTAACTCTAGCACAATGGCAGAGTATCGTCTCAACGCATGAAGGCGGAGTCTTGCTTTAGATAACACGGCCTGAAAGGACGAAGAGAGAGATGGAGAGCTCTTCTGGATTCGATGCGAGAAGTGTACAAGAAATCCAAGCTATCGACCACAACAGTCGATAGCTTCCTTATATAGTACCGTACTGCGATCCGCCTTCGTCAGCGAGACCGCCACTACTACTACTACTACTCCTCTGCTGTGTAATCGTTCACGTTTGATCAGTAATTGTATCACCAACTCATCAGTCATCGTACAGTAACAATCAGTCATCCACGACCCATCATCAGTCATCATATAGTAATAGTCCGTTATACCATGTCCCCTGAGTTATTGGCTTAGGTCAGATACTCACTATGACCTGGGATGTTACAAATACGATGGGATGATACCTTTGGGAGGTCGCTGCCTCTGCGTAGTATCCTGTGTTGTATTCCTCGTCTCTCCTACTGTCTGGTACGTACCTCCATCTGATTCTTCTTCTGATGTATCGAGTGGGAGTGTTCCGTTCTCTGGAAGTGATTTGGTAAGGCTGGAACTCCCAGCCGTCTTTCGTAGTGATCGGCACCACGGTGTTCGAATGAGTAGAGCTTGAGCTTAATGTAACATGCGAGCTGCACGTGAGCCTGACGTAGGCACGTGATGTGAACGCGGTGACTTAGCAAATCCTAGACTCAAGCACAGAGGCTGAGTAACGTCTCAACACGCGAAGGTGGAGTCTCGTGATCCCATGTGGATCTTATCTCAACGCACGAAGGCAGAGCTCGGGGTGTTCAGGCACGAAGGCCGAAGTTGTATGTCGAAGTGGTACAGACAAGGGCTGTATGCCCAAAGCGTGGAACAGAGGAACGAGCCTTGGATACAACACGAAGCGAAGATAACAAGAAGCTCAAGCTGCAGAATACAAACCATTCTGCAGCCCTATAAGTACCAAACTACTACACGACCGCTTTCGCTTACACAATCATACATGCTGACACATCCTGACTAAAACCTACTACTGTGATCCTGGGAATTCATAAGTAATGACTCATGATTGCTAATCGATGAGTCATGTGACTAATGAGTGACTCGTCATCATCAGTCACCCTTTTGTGATCGTACATTAGTGATCCACCATGACAAGTCCACGACTGAATCGTAACACCTGCGTTGAATATTCCAATAAAAGTAATATGCCCAAGGGGTATCTAATTCTGTTAAAATTGCATGGGGTTGGTTGCATAGAAGTGAATGGGCCCAAGTCTGAGGTTCATTTCCGCCCACTGCCAGTGATCATTCCTAACTTCCTATGCCTTCTCGGATACTCCCAGGTACTTTTGTCTTCTTTACCAGTATATATGTTATCGTACTTCGCTACTTCTTTGTCACTCAACTTGGACTTATCCTGCTAACCGGGTCTTCGTCGATCAATCATGGAATGGAGGTAGAGAACACTAAAGTCTCAACCTGGGTTTCCGACGAGAAACATCGGGAAAGTGAGTCGGTGGATCGGAATCTTCTTGCTGCCAATCAGCTTCCACTCTACCAGAGACTTTTGAAGGGTGTTGAACTTTGCGGTCTGTCTCAAATTTCAAACTCCCAAGCTTGGCTGACCTCAGTGTTTATGCTACAGGTATCCAACCTGTTGCCTTTGAAGACAGGAACGAGACGCAGTTCAATAAGATATTTTTTATATGGCTGTCCGCAAATACGAACATCATGTCATAAGTGATGCCATCCTCTTTCACTTAGTCGCAGTGGTGGTTGAGATCGCTTCGTTTTTTTTTCCAGATTCTCTGCAGGAACATTGGGTCCCATGGCTTTCGGCCTTGGCCTTCGAGATTCATGCCTGGTCATCCTATTCTTTAACCTGCTATTTGCCGGTTTCCCAGCATACTTGTGAGTACGGCTACATGTCCTTCTGAGATTTGCTTGGTAGTCGTAGCTGTGATAAGCTGAGCTGTGGGAAAGCTTGACATGGGGTTCAAAACTGGGGTTGCGCCAACTCTGCGCCTCGCGATATACATTTGGGTAAGCAGTCTGCAACTAGCTTACGATATTTTCCCTGATTAGAATAAATTAGATACTATGGTGTCACAGTCCCCAGTCTGCTTTGTGTTATCACATTCCTTGGTTTCGCCATTCTGAACAGCATAGTGGGTGGCCAGGTGCTCGCGAGTGTTGGCAATGTCAGCTGGACGTGAGAGAATTTTACATTCCAAGTGCTCACAGTTCTCACTAAATGTTTTCTTGCCAGTGTTGGGATCATGGTCATCTCATTGATCTCCCTTTTTGTCAGTGAACTGTGTCATCACAGGCCCCGCATTGACCTGATTGTATCGATGGACAGGTATCCTTCTGCAGACTCAGACTTCTCAGCTGGTACGTCTTGTTATCTCTCACCCTGGATGACGCTTAGCCCTAAACTGTGAACCCTCTCGTAGGTTCGAGTGAGTGTTTTGGTTCCCAATCGTCTTGGTCTTCTTGATTGCCACATGCGTCGGCGGCAAGCACTTTTCTGACGCACCAGCAGCACCACCTGCTACTGCGTCACAGATTCTCACTTTTGGGGTGACCATTGCCGGTTTCACGACGACATGGTCATTAATCAGCTTGGACTACACCACGTACTTCCACCCTAGCGTCTCCAAGTTTGCCGCATCTAATTCTGGAAGCTTGTAACTCACACCCACTGACTAACTTTGAACGTCCATAGCTGGCGAATTTTCTGGTATGCTTACGCTGGCCTTAACTTGCCTACGGTAAGAAGAGTTGCTCCTGCTGTCCACGCAGCCATCCTGATATCTCAAATATAGATCACGCTTGAATGTCTGGGAGCCACTGCGGCAATAACCGCGCCCGTGGTGCCTGCCTGGGAGGCTGGGTACGCGGGTGGTAATGTCGGGGGTCTAGTTAACACGATGCTTCAACCCGTCAGTAAATTTGGGAAGGTCTTGATGGTGTTCACCAGCTCGAGCATAACGGGAACCAACACTCCAACAATATATTCTTTCGGCATGTGTTTCCAGACTTTAATCCCGCCGTTAGTGGTCCTTCCCAGATATGTATTCTCGGTGATCGCGACTGCAGTGTAAGTACGAGTTCCCCACACTTTCCTTACCAACATCGCTGAAACAATCGTGCAAAAGAATAATCCCGTTGTCCATCACGGGCCAGCACAAGTTCCATTCGGCACTTTCCAATTTCCTGAGTATCATCGGTTACTGGACAGGTACTCTACACATTTTCTATTCCTCATGCGGGTATCCAAGTCAACCTGACTGACGCGACTTCAGGGTGTTGGGTAGCTGCACTCTTGGTAGAGCACTTCTACTTCTGCAAGGCGGACTTTGCGCTGTACGACCTCCAATCCTGGAACATGCCATCGAAGCTCCTGCTCGGTGCAGCTGCTCTGACGGCATCTGCGCTGAGCTTTGCGCTCATCATTCCATCTATGGACCAAGTCTGGTATCAGGGCCCAATTGCGTGCACAACTGGCGACATCGGTATTGAGATGGCAATGGCCGTTATGGCATTGACGTACGTCCCACTGCACCATCTCGAAAAGAGTTGGAAGGGCGTTTGAAGGGATTGGGAATTTAACGATGTACAGTAAGATTTTGAAGGAGCCTCCTCAGAGTTCGGGAAAAGACAAACTAGTAGCTGTAGCGGATAACAGGACTCTGAATGAGCACCTACTATCAGCAAGTGATGGGCATGCGATCTCGAAGATGTGCCTCATCATCGTTCCCAGCCAACTAGGAGAAACACTGAAAACTGATGAACCTGGGCCTCTTAGAAGTGTGGCCAAATTGGGCCGTTGTCCGACCCAGGTCCGACCCACTTACATCAGCAAAAATGCTAAAAAATTAGGGTGCTTAAAAAATTTGAAATTATTTAAGTAGGTTGTAAGTACATGTAGACAGCTTACAAAGGTCATCTTGATTATTAAATGCCTGAAACTTGATTGCAATAACCTGTTGCTCTTATTCTTAAATTTAATTTCATGGACAAACTTATGCCCACATTTAAAGCACTTGAATTTAGACATTAATTCTTTGGGATACATTTTAGCTACTGCACAAGCATGGACAATTCTTGTCACACTTTGTCATTAGATCCAATCCTTGTAGCCATATTTGAATCACAACCCAAGCACTTACAATCTCAGACCACCATTGTAATTAGACCGTCATTATTGTGGCCACATTTTAATTGCAAGACAAGCACTTAAAATTTCAGACTGCTGTTGTGATCAGACCTCAAGTCTTGTAGCCATGTTTTAACCCCAACTCAAGTGCTTACAATTTCAGACCACTGTTAAAATTAGACCTCAATTCTTGTAGCTATGTTTTAATCATAACACAAGCACCAACAATTTCAGACTGCCATTACAAATAGACCTCAATTCTTGTAGTCATGTTTTAACACCAACTCAAGTGCTTATAATCTTGGACTGCTAGTGCAATTAAACCTCAATTGTTATGATCATGTTTTAACACCAACTCAAGCACTTGTAATCCTGGACTGCTAATGCAATTAAACCTCAATTGTTAGATCACGTTTTAACACCAACTCAAGCGCTTGTAATCCTGGACTGCTAGTGCAATTAAACCTCAATTGTTATGATCATATTTTAACACCAACTCAAGCGCTTATAATCTTGAACTGCTTTGTGATTAGATCTCAATTATTGTAGCCACATTTTGATCATAATAATATTCTCAGGTTTCATATCAGTGTGAACACCATGTCCTTTGTTTGCCATAATCAGTAAGTGTCTCTAATGTGATCTTAAAACATAAGAAGCAATGTGCAAGATATTGACAGATATTTTGATACTACAGAGCCACAAACCCAGCAGCCATTGTGATTTCCTCATCATTTGCAGCCCTATCAAATGCCTCATCTACTTCATCCCAGTCATTATCCTCATCCTCATTCTCTTCCTCTTCCTCTTCTTCCTCATCCCTTTCCTCAATGACTTCACCTTCATCTTCCAGTTCCCTGTCATCTGACTCATCTCCCTCTTCATCTTCCTCATCTTCTTCACTGCCTTCTTCATTGTCCTCCTCTTCACTATCATCAGCAGCATCTGACTGTTGCACTTTCTTGTGAGTGTCTGCTAGAAGAGTGCTATCACAATGTCGAGTTGCTATATGGCCAATCCCTCCTCCACGATACCGCATAAACAAGTCATGGTCAGAAAACCTGAGAAAGGGTGAGGAAATTTTATTATCATAAAGTGACTGCACACTTACATTCCCACATAGTATGCCTCAAACTCCCCCTCTTCATGATCATGAGATTGATCTGCTATAGATGGCATCTGCAGCAGTTTCCTAGTACGGCCCATGTCATATACTGGTATCAGATGCACCATGCGGATAACTGCATTGGGGTCTAAAAACCCAAAAGGTGGTCCCTGGCTGTTGTCATCAGGTAGGAAGCCAACAGTATGCATTCGTTGTGCCCCCCATCCAGTTTGTCCATTAGGAGAGTCAAGACCCAGCCAGCGAACAAGTAGCACATCCATTCGCTCTGGCTTAGTAATTGACCCATCTTTTCTCTGGCAAACCATAACATGATAGATCCCAATAATGTGTGCATGCCAATATGAGAAGGGTGGCTCCCCAGGTTTATGGTCTTCATGTGACAAGACAATGATATCAGCATGGGTGCAAGGGTTGGCAGATTCTTTCATGCACTGAGCATCATAGGTTGTAGACATGAACTGGATAGTCTGATGTTCATATAATCGGTTGCGATCAATAAGAATGTTGTCACGATCCTCCTCTGTGAAGTGATGCTCATTACCACTCCATGGAGTACCCTGGGTACGTGCCAAGAGGTGATCAATGAGATTGGGATAGAAATCCTAACACAATAAGGATTTCACTCATACCATATGACAAAATAAGTACTTACAACTAAAGCAGGATCACCATGATTTTCAAAGAGCCACTTGGGCAGATTTTTAAAATCTTTAGATGACTTGGGCATCAAATAGTGTTGGGTTGGGTCTACCAAGGCCTCTTCTTCATCTATCTGTGCAAGGTTAACATGTTGGCCATCTTTCTGAGGACCACTTTTTAAGGTGTTCCGATAATTGGCTATGCGCTTGTCAACTTCCATATAAACACAAGTTCTACTCTCCTTGGTTGCAATTTGCCGTACAAAGTTTTGATTTTTGTTTGACAGTTTGTACCATATTTTGGAAAGCTTATGGGTGAGTTCACTCTGTAGTAATATAAATGTCAGCCTCATATACATATATATGATAACTCACTGTCTGTGTGCTATATGAATCTGTGGTACCAAAGCGCCAAATAGCTGAAGGGTAATCTGGAATGCAGTGAATCTTATATGTTGCAAGATTAAATTTCTTCAGCCGAGATCCACCCCCATCTCTTTGTTTTCCTTTACCCTTTTCACGTCTGAGGCGGGCATTCAACTCCTTGGGTAGCTCCTTTGTTTTGTATTTGGGTGAAGTCTCAAATGCAAAGTGCCTTAGTGCATCACAAAGACTGTGGCCCACAGCCTCAAACATTTGCAGTGTGTTGTCAGTGTGTAGCCGAAGTTTGGCATAGCCATGCCATGTTGCCAGTAAAAATAGGAGATCAAGGATGGTGCTGTTGTCTTCATCATCTGCAAACAGCCCATCAAATACTGGTATGGCACACTATATGATATCTGTTGGTATCTCTTTTCCTGTATTACTGATCATCTAACATACCTGAAGAATATCTTCATAGTCCCTTGCAGCAAGCTTATTCATGGCAGAGATATCACCTTTCAAGCGGCAAATGGTATCTCGGCCAAATGTTGGAATACTGTTGAAACTGTGGCACCATTAAAATTGTGTTTACAGAAGGTTGAGAGTTGAGACATACCGCCCATTCAACATAGCAATGCAACCTTCTCCATCTGGGGATGCATAGAGCATCCTAATCAGCTGGAGGAAAACATTCTTCCATATACCAATCTCAAACTCATGTAAAAGGTCAACAACAAAGAATTGGTAGTAGTTTTGTCCAATTTCAAGAAGCTTTGAGGAGAATGCATTCTATGACACAATCAGTTAGATGTGGTAAAATATCATATGTCTGTCTCACTGACATGAATGGGAACTGTAGACTGATCACCAAGAATTTTTTCTATCCAGTTGTTGGTGACCTTGGCACCCTGCTTAAACATCAACAACCGTGCCTTCTCAACCTTTCTCTGTCTATGTTTGCTGTCATGCCGCTGATGAGTATTTCGTATCTTCATATCAGACCTTGTCCCAACATTAGGGATTTGGTCCTTCTTAATAAGACAACGAGGGCAAGGGTTCCTCCCAAGATTTTTAATTGTTGCAAGCAACACCCTGTTAGAGATTTAATATACTTTAGTGGCCAGTTAAAAGGTTTGGTGACTGTCTCACTTTTCTGGGTAGTCTGCTAAATAGGTCATTATGCGGATGTGAAACACCCGTTCAATGCCATCAGAGCATGGAATTGTAATGCCATCCTTGCATCCACTGACAAACTTTTCATCCATCAGATGGTTCCAGATTGCCTGCATCAGTTCACGCTTGCAGTGAGTGACCAGTGCTGACGATGGTGTTTTCCCAGTTTTCTCTTTGTAGCGCAATGGAAAGTCATCCCCAAGCTGTGACATGTTCAGACACCCAAAAGACTTTAGTAAAGGATGTAAAGACATACTGTTGGGACATAAGCCAGGTGATGTACCGCATGACAGGATGGTTTTACTCTCTCTCGCTTGGGTTGGTTTGCAAACATCAGATATATGGGCCATACAGAAGCAGACCCAAAGTTTGTGAGATGGGCTGCATCAGATGCTAACATGATACCCAGGACAACATGTTCTTTCTTGTCAATGTGTGGCAGGAGATTGACTTGTATCTCTGCTTGAATCATAGCATCTGACATGTACATGTCAGAGTAGACCCGCTCAGATCTATGTGGGTAGTCAGGATCTGGGACCCAGTGCATGGTGTATGGTGTGAAGTGAAATGATGCCACTGTATCTGACTTGCAAACATCAGTGATAATGTCACAGATGTTGCGATGGAATAATCCAGGGATACTGAGTAGAGGTGCCTTGGCTTCCGATCCTCCTGGAGTACCCTCAATTGGCAGCCTGATACTGACTGTGGCTTCATGCCAACCATCTTGTGTACGAAATGGATGTGTCCCTTGTGTGATGTACTTGTCCATGTGTGCATTTTCTGTCTTGTAGTTGAAGTGCTGAAAGTCTTCCAGATTGAAGAGGTCATCCTTGATAACCTTGGCAAGAGCATTTGCATGTGTTGCAGACTTGGTCTCTGTACCAGATGAATATGCCAACATAAACATGGCACTGCTGATGTTGCTGAATGGTTCAAAAGGCTTGGGCCCATCGTAGTTAATGTCGTGGACACCTCTATTACTGCGGTGTGGTATGGGGGTTGCAGTGGAGAACTCACAGATGAGTTCTCTGCACTCATCCTCAGTTGGATGCCATGTGGGTGCCCGTGAGTATCTTCGGAAGATACCTAGTTTGTTGGTAGTTGTCTGGTGTGGATGTGGTTGTTGCTCAGGTGGAGGGGGCTCCTCTGATGCTTCGCGATCATCTTGAACCGGTGATGATAACCGCATGCTCTGTGGTATATGAGACATGCACCAGTCCCCATGTGGCACATAATCTAAAAGACACTTGGGTAGCTGTATGGTTCGCCCCGATCACGTTGACTGCCGTGAAGGGCCCGGGGGTGGTGTTGGGGAGTCAACATGCATAGGGCTCGGAAATGTCTCGTCTGTGGGCATTTGATTGAGAGACTGTGCAACCCATTTAAGTGAACAGTCAATGATGGTTGGATACTTGGTAGTAAATCGAGGGATGACATACAACATGTGAAGGGAGGGTACTTGGCCCTGGTTCTGCTCCTTCAGAGGCATGATTGTGCTCGACAGACATGTCGTTGTCATGCTCTGGAGACGTGATACGAGGACGTTTTCTATCCTGGGAGCCTGGCACGTCCAAATCACCAGCAGATTGGCTGTCTGGATCGGAACTAGCCTCATCCTCTCGCCTGTCTATCTCAGGCTCATCCGACTCGGACTCAGAGGATGAACTGTTGTACGGATTTCGGTCGCACATTCTCGAGTGCTTGTCTACCACAGTGATGCTCGCGTACAAGTTAGAACAATATGGACACAGATAGTACCATGGCTTGGGACAGACGATGATCTGTCAGGATTGGACACTTTACGAGAATCAAGGGACTCACCATTTCGATCTGCATGCTCAGAATATGATGTCAGTGCGATCTGCAACCCTATTCTTGAATTAGAAGCAGTCGAGTGTTGCAGGGTTTATAAGAAAGGTCCAACAAGGTGGTTCTATTGGTTCAATTGTCCATCAAGCCTGATCACGAAATGAGTCTCCAACTCGAATTCTCACCTCAAACGGCAGCAGCTGTAACTGTGATAGTGAAACCACAGGTCGAAACTAGGAAGGTTGTGAGTACATATACCGTCCCATATGCAAGGATAAGATCTTACAATCGTGGTTGTTACCAGACTGTTACGGTGGATTTCGACCCAGATGAATCGGAACGTACTGGAGTTACTAGTAATGCCTTGAAACGTAGCGGGGAAGAGATACCTCGTTCTAGTCACTTTCCTCTCAAGTGCTCCAAGGCAATCGGCAACACCCACTGGCAAGGGCAAACAGCCCACAAGGGCCGTTGTACCAGCCTCAGACAAGTGAGTGCAAGTTCCTTCTTACTTTGTGCACGCATTTTCTCACTTCCATTATCAGTTCTCTTACTGAGCCAGAGTCTTCGGACATAGAGTTCCCAAACAAGAAGTGATATAAATTGTTCAACTAGTATTACAAAAATTGTGCGAAGTTACTAGTTACTGTGTATGCATGTTGGAGTGACGCAACAAGAGGCACTGGACAATCTCTGAAAATACATCAAGTTAGTCTGCATGGTAAAGGTTTGCATAAGACGCGGCAGACTCACCACGGTGCATTGCCTCAGGCGTTTGAACCTTGGCCTTGAGCAGACTCCATTTCTGTTGGAGTCTGTGGGCGCTCCATTGGTGCCAGCTGGCGTCCGGTAGCGAGTTCCAATCGATTTCGTCGTCGCGGTTGACATCTAGCAAGGCTATCCTGTGAAGACAATTAGCTTGATCGCTATACAGTTTGGAATTGGATTACTTGTGTAATAAAATGAACTCGTCCTGGGTTTCCCAATGTAGAGCTGTGCCCCCGTTATGCAATGTATGGCTCAAAGAGTCGGTCCTGATCATATCATGATCAGCGCATATCATCTGACACGCACGGAAGCTTACCATTTCTCCCGGCATTGCTTGCCAGAGCGCGTGTTGTCCATGCGGTGTGAAGCTTCCTTCCAGAAGCCCGGCGTTGTCTTAATCGTCTTCCCTTCGAGGCTAAGGTCCTGCATTACCCGAACGAGACGAGCTTCTTCAGCTGATGACCATCAGCCTGCGTGAATTCCACATCAGTTTTGGCAATACATTAGCAACTTACATACCACGATTTATCGTGCCCTTAAGTTTGATCTTCTTATGGTACCTGTCTCGACACTCCACCGCTGGGCGTGACATTACATCTCCAATCTCAGTCCAATCGTGTCCGTGTTCATCGATATGCCTATGAGCCGTGAGTGATGGAGTATTACACGCAACACACATATGTACTACGTACCTCTTCATCATCTTATCATCGCCGTTGGCCCACGGTCCGCTCTTCCTAAGAGGGTGCTTGGAGCACTGTACATGGTCGTACACGGAACGGAGACACCTCCCAGGGAGGCTGCGTGCTTAAGGCAGCGTGAGCGAGGATGATCGCATCACCGTGAGTCCATTGCATACCAACGTGAGACCAGAACCCAATCTGCTTTGTTGCCCCAAACACTAAGTCTTCCATTTGTTCATCATCCAGACATCTAGCCTGTGGTCACTGAGTCAGATCGTACCATAGCAGAAAGCCCATAGTATTGATTACCTCTTGGTATCCTCAGAGAGTGGTCTCGACCATGGCCACCTCGGTTTCCTTGAATGGTCCTTCTTGGACCTGGACACCTGCGCGATGTAAGAATGAGTGAGCTTGTGGTGAGAGGAGAACACTTACCATGTTGCCAAAACTCCTCGGCAGACCACCACTTCGTCGCGAGAAGTTCCAATGCATGGTCTCCAGCCACCTCAGGGATCAGATCATCAGTCATGACTTCACAGCAAATAATATGCGCTCCCTTGTATTATTTGACAGCTTAAGCACTCTGTGACGTCTAATAAAAGCTGCCTTACAACTTGAACAAGCTAACTATACTATAAGTGTGTACGTTCAGTGAGGTGAGGTGAGAAAGGCGAAAAGAGTGCACCCGGGCCGAGCGATCAGTACATATAACCAGCCACTCCGTGACCGCTTTGCGTGTGGCACTTGCCGGTCTGGCTTTGGTTGCAGACCGGCAACCGGTGCGTTTGAAAATCTCACGTGCTACAGGCAAAGCGGTTGCGGAGTGGCTGGTTATATGTACTGATCGGAAACAGCCGTAAGCTCTTTTCTCTCTTTCCTCACAACACCTACGTAGTTCCCATTCGCAAAACAGTACATTACTATAACATATCACTATGTCACTGTTTACCAGCTATGATACAAAATCTAAAGAAGCCTCGCTCTAAGTTAAGATAATAATAATTAAAAAGACATGCGGAGGTGAGTGTAGTACTAAGTATCTGTGGAGACAACACGCCGACTCAACAATGTCGGGTACTACGCAACAAGCGAGTACCCTTACAGGTGTTTGTGGGGCGTACCCCGAACGTGTAACCGGTGTGTGCTTTGAGGTAAGTACTCCGTCGGTCTTCGTTAAATTGACACCCCCAGCGTCAGCAAGAACATACTTCTCAGTCGATTTCCATCAATTCCCATGCCCAAATTCACAGTAAGGGGCTATATTCAATCAAACGGTACTTGGGCTGATGTATTTATAGCTAAGTAACTTCCTAGATATCGAGGCTGATGTGGACGACGGCAATGAACCCTCAGAGCATGAGGACGGGGATGAATACGAATTAGGTGGGATCGATGACATAGATACAATTTGTTTACTGACCTGTTCCCCTTAGATCAGTTCTTCAACGATGATCCTGAAGAGGATACCGATAGCCCCAACGAAGAAGGGCCAAGAGATAGAGAGGACCGAGCTGCCGAAAGGGAGGCCGCCAAGCTACGCGTCAAGGCCCTGGACATTGCTAGGAGATCCGGACACGGATACGAGGATCTAGGAGACTATGTGCCGCAGCACCTCCTAGGGCCGACGCCACTGGACCTTGAGATATGGGCATTCCGAGTCAAAGTGAGTAGTATACACAGTGCCTTGGTCATATCAGATCTTACAAGTATCCCTAGGTAGGATGTGAGCAAAGCCTTGTACTGCAAATCATGAACAAGCTAATGAAGACAGGGCAGGGGATAGATGTCTCCGCCGTGTTCACTCGGGATGGAATAATAGGGTACGTCTTCCTCGAAGGCACCCTCCTGGCCACACACAATACCATGAAAACCTTCGTCACTGTCTTCAAATGTCCACCTTGTTTGGTGCCACTGGATCAGCGGAAGGCTTTGCTCACAAGCCGGAACCCCCTCTCACGGTCAATAGAAGAGGGCCAATGGGTTCGCTGTCGTCACGGGCTATACCGTGGCGATATAGGCTTTGTATACGATATCGATGCTTCGTGGGATGCTGATGTCGTCATGATCTTAGTCCCCAGAATCCCCATGAAGTTCAACAGGCAGCATACCATGAAGTGGAAGAAGCCCCATCGTCCCGACCCTCACATTTGGACAGCCGCTCAAGTCTCCTCAGAGTGGGGAACCTCAGTGAAGGAAGCATCGGACGGGAAGTATACATTCAAAAACATCACATTCAGATCTGGGCTTGTGGTGAAACAAATATCCTCAGGAGGACTCGAGCTTGTCAGCACAGCACCAACCAACATTACGCCCTTCTTCACAGCAAAATTCCTTCTCGACCACCCACCCTTTCAGCCGTGGATTCGACAGTTCACCCAAGACAATATCAAGCCATATCAGTGGGTCCGAATTGATTCGGGCGAGCACCAGAGCCTCGTTGGATACATGACCTACGTCCAGGACGATAAGGCCACCGTCGTTGCTCGTACAGATACCCATCAAGAACTTTCCATCCTCATCTTATTGCGCATGCTCTCACTATGCTACAGGCCCGGTGACACCATCAAGCACTGATGGTCCGACTCATCAGGTATCGTCATGACCATTGACGAGGAGAACAACAAGCTATCTTATGTGAAGGATGGGACAGGTACCCCGGTGCGTAGATTCATGAGATACAGATAAGGAACTGAATCGGTCTTCAGATGAAGGCTAGCGTCCACGACGTGGAGTTTACCACCCCCGACTCGCGTTTCTACACGATGCGTGTAGGCACTTGGGTGAACTTTAACAAGGGAGGGGATCCAGCGGAACCACGGCATGGACGTGTCATCTATGTCATGGACACGCACGCGACGGTCAAGGAAGAACACACTGAGGAAGAGGTACGCCGTTGACTTGGAGTGCTGGGCACAACTGACACTTAATAGTTCGACCTGAATATATGCGATCTCAACATGAGCGGTATACAAGGTCGAATGCTCCCGAAAACCGAGTTAGATCATCCATTGGTCGGTTGCCGGGTCATGGTCAGCCGTGGCCAACTCAAAGGCTACATTGGCCTCATCAAGGACATCGACAATTACGGGTTGACCGTTGAGCTCGAGGCACGCTTGGTATCAGGCCAGTTACCTCGTCAATGGGTGGGATGGTCGGATTTCACCCTCATGTGAGTATGTATGTGGGTCTCTCATTATACACTAATTAACTATCCGCAGACTGAAAGAAGCAGTGGCATCGGGGAGTACTTCACAGCGCACCAGAATGCCTCCGCCCACCACAACGCCGGTCCAGTTGACCCCAGAACCCGACGGTAGGAAGCTCACTTCTCAGCACAATATCCACGCTCACACTTTAGCCCAGACGAGCGCTTGCAATGGCTGCTCTCCGATGACCTACAATTCATCCTGGAGAGGAGATGTATCCCGCTGACTGTATCTGGGGTAAGGGATGGGGACTTGGCCGAATATGAGGGCAAGGTCGTAAGGACATTGCCTCTCTCCAAATGCAAGTCGACTCCCAAGCCCAATGAAGTCGTCGTCAGTGCAAGCAAGCGCAGTCGTGTCAAGCAAATATCCATAGAGGCAAGAAACCTCAAGCCGCTCAAGCCGATCGTCAATGGTGAGGTCGTTGTCATCGAAGGGCAACATCGTGGGGCAGTTGGCACAGTAGGTGTAACGTCCCAGGTCATAGTAAGTATCTGACCTAAGCCGATAACCCAGGGGACAAGGCATAACAAGACAATTACGGTATGATGATGATGACTGATTACTTACTGTACGATGACGGATGATGACTGATGTTCTTAGTGAGCGACTTACAGATCGTAGTAGTATTTGTCGTGTGTTATACGTTGTGACTAGTAGTAGTGGCGTGTTACTTACCGTTATAAGGAAGCTGTCGACTGTTGTCGTCGACAGCTTGAAGTTCTTGTACACCTCTCATATTGAATCAAGCACAGCTTTCCTTCGTCCTTCCGGACCGCGTTGCCATTATAACCGCAAAGACTCCGCCTTCGAGCGTTGAGACGATACTCTACCTTCGTGTTAGAGTTAACCAGTTGCTAAGTCACCGCGTTCACCTTACGTTGCCGAAGTCCGGCTCACGTGCAGCTCGCACGTAACAGTAGGAGGCTTAAATGACCAGATATGTACAGTTAAATTCAATGACGCATCAGGCGCATTGGTACGACACTTCAAACCAGACAAGTTAGCATACGTAGAGGCAATTAGGAATACATAAGAAGTGTAATGTATTGGGCTCAATGTATCTTGTCACATCTAATCACATATATTCACACCTCTGAAACATCAAGTCAACGCCCCTATACAGTCTTCAAAACCTATGGCTTGTACCCCAGAGTGGGGTAACCCCACTCTTCTGCTTCCCTCTATGTCGTCTCACAAAGCCCACAGTGTAGCGTTATCACCTAACGCTTGTTCGACTTGAACACTTCTGCGGCGTGATGTGCGAGGATACGGATGAATTGTGATAGTCACTGGCAACTCAGCTTCAGTTGCACTGCCACTAGGTCGTTTGACTAGACACTAGGGTATCCAAAGGATAAGCTTCAATCGATAGATTGGAAGAGACGAAGAGTCGACTGGTGATGATTCAAGAAGACCAAGCTAGAGAGCCTTGGTCTTTACTACACGACTTATATACAGTTACGCGCTGGCTTTAAAGCGCAGCTTGGAAATCAAACCCTAGTATAGCTATCCTAGTAATGAGTCACTATGAAACCTGAAACACCGGCAAACCCAAGTGCCGGCGACGCGTAAGTGTCCATGACTAATAACAGCTTACTATCGTAGTCATAACCGTATAGTAAGCGTCCCGAACTCCGAGACCTCGTAATGATGATGATGATTAGTCCGCAACATGTCAAAACGTGACATTACCCCTTTTTCAGGTAGAACGTCCTCGTTCAAACACCCAGGGAATAATAGTCGCACCTCGGCTGACCGAAACCTCCTGATCCATGATCCTCTGTAGTCCGTTAGCCTCCTCGAGCCGGCGCGTACACTTCCTGATCTCATTGCCAACCACATACTGCTCGTTCTCCAGAGCAGTGATCCGTTCTGCTAACTCGGAGTACCGGCTGGTGATAGCTCGGTATCGCAGGACCTCCGCCCATAGCGACCGATCAGGGATCTGCCCCATGGCCAGGTCGACCCCATGGCGATCACCGAAATCCTGTCGCAAGTACCGCATTTGGTCATGCGTATAATGGCGGTCGTTATCCACGGCATCGAAATCAGGAGCGGCGTGTACTTCACCTTGTTGAATGTCCCCACCCTTCCTCATGCACCCGTAGACGATCGGGTTGTTGCCAGGCATCACATGGATGTACTTGGCGACAGTAAGATGACCATTCTCGGTCATCTTGAAGTTAATGAATCTGGGGGGTATGTTTAGTTCGAATCCGTCAGGGGCGTCAGCCTTGTCCCGATTGCGCTGCTGCTCGGCTGGTACTCCGCCTCCTCGATAGTCTGGGAAACAAGGGCTCTCTTTTGGTGCTGCCACACCAGCTCTTCTTCCGCGCCTCGCCCTCCTCGGCACAAGTGGTACCCCTTCATCTTGGGATCCCGATACTTGGCGGGGATCTTGATTTTCTTTATCCGAGTCGTCTTCACGAGCTTGGAGGGTGGCGCGGATGTGAATACCCCAGGACGTTGCGGGGTCCATGATGACGTTGGTAGGGGGGTCGACATTGATATATCGAGGCGTTGGCGGCGGAGGGACGCGGAGGGGGTTGTGATTACATGTGCAGTTGTGGATGAGTTGTCCACAGTCATAGTGGATGTGGGAGTCGTCGGCGTCAGGATGGCCTGGACATGACAGGGCGGTTTGCTTACAACTCCCACAAATTCGCTCCACGTCACTGAGGTCGGCGCTGTCTGGAACCGGGATAAGCGTTTGTGGAACAAGGATACTCTCGATGCGAGTAGCTGTTCCCTCCTCCACGCCCGATTGGTCTTCTTCCAATCCTCCAGCGTCGTGTCCGCATACATCAGGGGTTTCGGGGATGTAGTCTCCTGGACTGATTTGTCGGAATGCGGCTGCAACTTCGGCATAGGTGGGTGCAACAACAGTGGGAAGATGATAAGAGGTTTGTGAAGTGTTAGAAGCAGCAGTGGGGGAACTGGACATTGTTCGACGAAGGAAGAACTGATGTGCTTCATCCAACGACTGGCCTGTCTTTATACGTGAGGGAGTGGAATTCAGAGTCCGTTTGAACTCAGCTAAGGCGTCAGGGGCATGTACATCAGTGGCGTTGACCCACTGCGACTCCGAGTCTGGATAGCCCTTCCATTTGATAAGGAATTGTTTGCGCCTTGTTCTGCCGAATTGCCGTTGGTCTAGAATCTTCTCGATTTCATATTCCTCTTCACCATCGATTAATTCAGGGGGAGGTCTTGGGAAATTTGGTCCGTGAAAGGAAGTCTCACGATAAGGAGTGAGAAGATCGATATGAAACACGTCATGAATACTCCATTTGGGAGGTAATTCCAATCGATAGTTGACAGGGGACATCACCTGAACAATTTGGAAGGGTCCATGTCGTTTGGGCGCAAGTTTGGCGCTTGGTTGATAAGTTCGCAGGTGACGTCCCTCCAGCCATACACGATCCCCTATTTGGAACTTGGGCGTATCTTTGTGTGCGACCCATGACTTTTGTGCCTTGATGATTTGTTTTTGAGCCTGTTCCCGTGCTTGTTTGAACTGATCAAGGCGCAACGCCACTTGCGGAATGGGGCTAGGCGTCGAGTTCCAATCAGCACGAGGATTATGTCCCATCAGAAGGAAGAATGGAGACTGCCCTGTGGCCTCGTTAGGCCAATTGTTATGCGTGAATTCTGCTATTGGAAGATAAAGATTCCAATTGTCTTGTCTTTCATTTACCCAGAAACGGAGATATTGTTCGAGCCATTGATTGGTTCGCTCCGACTGTCCATCGGTTCGAGGGTGATACGCAGTGGAAATGTTTTGAGTTATTCCTAGTTGTTTGCATAGTTCTCTGGTGAACTTGGACGCAAATCTGGGATCCCTGTCACTAATGATCTTGTTTGGTAATCCGTATCGCATAAACACGTGTTTGATGTATAGCGCGGCTGTTTCTTCCGCGTCGATTTCCTCATTGCAAGGAATAAACACAGATGCTTTGGTACAGTCATGATCCGTGACTGTAAGGATCGAATCGTAACCCTGTGCAATGGGTAATTTAGTGATGAAATCGAGAGCGATAGTCTCGAAGGGCATAGCTTCCGGTTTAGGAAAGATAGGTTGTAATGGAGCCCTAATAGGGCGATTGTTGACTTTGTGTCGTTGGCATTCAGCGCAACCTCTGACGTAAGCTAATACGTCCTGTCGTATGGTCGGCCACCAATAGTATCGTTCTACTATTTTGCCAGTTTTATTGATCCCGGGATGACCGTGTACTGGGGTGTCATGGTGAGTGGCAATTATTGATTTCTGTTTTTCACTTCCCTGAGTAATCACCCTTCGGCCTTCCTTGTACCATGTCCCATTGATCTTCTTGAGTTTGTGCGGATCTACCCATGGTTTGATGATACTTTCGTCTTGTACATCTTTGCGGTTAGTCGACATTAGTTCCTCTACCATGAATGTTGCTCGTGCGAATATTTTGTCTGGTAGTACTGTGATGTTTTCGTTATCTTGTTCCCCGTGATCATAATCGGGTCGTCTTGATAACGCATCTGCTCGTCCATTTGCGGTTCCCTTTATGTGATGAATTTCGAGATCGTATTCGGATAGTTCCAATACTTCCCTTGCGACTCGTCTACTAATTTTCTGAGGTTCTCTCCAGTATCGCAAATTCATGTGGTCCGAGAATACTTTGATCTTGTGATGTGACCCTGCTAATAAAGGTCGCCAATGTCGTAACGCTTTGACGATAGCCAATAATTCCAGATCGTAGATGTCGTAGTTTCGCTCTGCCGCGTTTAGCGTCGCAGAATAGTAGCCTATGGGATGTCTTTTGCCATCAGGTTTCTTTTGGAGTAACACTGCTCCCACCGCGAATCCTGATGCATCTACTTCCATCTCGAATTGATCTTGTAATACCGGATGTGCCAGCACCGGTTCAGTTGTGACCCGCCTTTTTAAGAGGTCGAATGCGTGTTGTTCAGTTGGGCCCCAATGCCATTCCGTGGTTTTCTTTGTGAGTTCGTTCAATGGTTTGGCAATTGATGCGAATCCTCTAATGAATAGGCGGTAAAAATTGCAAAAACCCAAAAAGGATCGTACGTCCTTAACTTTGGTTGGTGCTGGCCAGTTTTTTATGCCCGCAATTTTGACGGGATCCATACGAGTTACCCCTTTTTCAAGGATTACCCCCAGGTAATCAAGGGACGGGGAGTGGAAAGTGCATTTCTCGGGCTTGAAAAATAAGTCATATCGCGCTGCTACTGTTAGTACGTCTCGAACTGCTTCGACATGGTCCGTCAGGTTTGTTCGTGTCGCGATGCCGATGTCATCCATGTACACGCGAATAGTGGTCCCTTTGGCATCATGTTTGGCAATTGTGTCTCGGTATATATGATTCATCATCGACTGAAATGTAGCGGGTGAGTTCGTTAGTCCAAAGAACATCACCGTCGGTTCGAAAAGCCCGTAAGGCGTTTTGAACGCTGCTTTGTGTTCATCTCCTGTCTTTATGCGGATATTGTTGTATCCCCATCGTACATCAAGTTTGGTGTAGATGTGAGCACCGCTAAGGTCTTTGATGAGAGTCTGAATAAGTGGCAAAGGGTAGTTGTTGCGGATAGTGAATTCATTGATTCGTCGGTAGTCTTGCACTGGTCGTAGTTTTCCATCTTTCTTTTTGACAAAGAAAAATGGTGACGCGTATTGCGATTTTGAGGGTCTGATGTACCCCTTTTTGAGGTGTTCCGTGATAAAGTCCCGTAATGGCTTATCTTCTAGTTGTGATAGTTCGTATATGGAGCAATTGATGTGGTCGGGAGTATTTGCTTTGAACTCGATCGCATGATCCCATTCTCGGGAAGGGGGAAATCGATGTGATTCTTCTTCGCTAAAGACCTTTTTGAAGTCTTTGTATTCCTCCGGCACTTCACTCTTTTTGCTGGGTCCTGCGGCGATAGCGAGATCAGTAGCTGCTCCTCTGATATAACATTGCGCTCCCGATTTGGTCCTGATATTATCCTTCATTGTTTTTGAAAGGAGATGGGCTACTACACTGGTGTTGACCAGCGGATGACAGGATTTGACTACAATTGGTAGTGTCTGTTCGTCAATAGTTCCGTGTTTCCAGCTGAACTTTGGTTCGAATGTGCTGAGCCAGGGATATCCAAAGAGGAGATCCTCTTTTCCGATATCGGCTAGTAGGAATCTCATTTTCCTAGTAATCCCTTTTGTTAATATTTGTAAATCAACAAAGTGAGTGACTGATCCCCTTTTATTTGTCGTATCATCGATGTTGAATAACTGTTTTGGGCTTGGCAATAGGGCCGCACCCAATCCCATTCGTTTCACAAATCGGGGATTTATGAAATTGTCCGTTGCTCCTGAGTCTACTAATGTTTTTATGTCGGCCTTGTTGCTGCTGGTTCGGATCGATACTGGAATTCGCATAGAACGGAAGCGAGTTATGTATACAGCATTACAACGTAGAGCCCTCACCCAGGCCGTCGGGTTTAGGCGTCCCCAAAATCCTTATTCCCCATCAACTCCTGCATTGCCATGGCCTTGAATTCTTCGGTTTCATTGGCTGCCGTTCGCAGCCATTCATTCTTCCTTTCTTCGGTAGTGCGGTTATCCGCTACCATTTGAGCGATGTGGAGGTCCTCCCCTATTTCAGAGCGATCATCCACCACCTCTAGGCCCCTAGCGTTGATAAAGGGCCTAGGGGGATTACGTGGTTGACGCGGCTGGGAGCAATTGCGACTGAGGTGTCCTTTCTTTTGGCAATTATAGCAAATTACTTCCCTAAGATCTGGGGGTTGCCTCCTTCGCAGGAATCCTTCACGAGGTTTGAAAGGTGGTTGCGAGTTGTTGAGATATGGCCTTGGTTGTGCCAATACGTCCTCTGCATGCGCTAGCCGTCCTCTGGCTCTGGCTCGATCGGCTGACGTATCCATCGCATCGGGATGACGTCTGAACTGCCTCCAATTGGTTTGAGTTGGTGGTGGTGGCCGGGGTTGTATCTTGTACTGATCAATTTTGTTCTTCATGTGAAGATATTGACCTTGGCGTTTAATGGCTGATCGTTTCCAATCGTCGTAGTCGGTGGGGTTGTCGTGAAGATAGATGGTCTTGTGTAACTTGGTTGGTAGTCCATTTGCGAATAGATCGAGGACCATCGGTTGATCTATGTTATAGCCAGCATATCTGACTAGTTGTTCGAATTTCGCCACATACGCGTCAATATCCCCTTTCTCCATTTTGATGCCTCTTCGCAATTCTGTTTGCGCTTTCTCTTCCTTTAAGGTGTCCGCGTATTGCCTCATAAACGAGGAATGTGTGTTGTACCATAGCCAAGCGTCATAAGGATCTCTCCCGTTGACGTCCACTTGAACTCGTAGCCAAGCGACCATCGATCCTACCCATTCGGTTACCGCTGTTCCTTGAATATACGTGAGAAACAACATAGCTTTTTGGTATGGGCTACGCATAATGGAATGGGTAGTGTTGATTCCTTCGTATAGGCTCCATTGCATGAGAAATTCTTCTGCTTTCTCTCGATCGCCCGCGAATATGGCTGGTGGGTTTCCGCAAAACTTGTCATTGGTCACTGGTACGGGTGCTGGCGCCACTGGTATTGCTGCTGGTGGGTTTCCGGCAGGTGGTCCCGCTCCTCCACCTCCTCCGTTACCTCCACCTCCTCCATTACCTCCTCCATTACCTCCTCCTCCTCCTGGGTTTCCTCCTTGTCCTCCTTGAGGTGGGTCCACAAGGGCCCGAAAGGCCGTGATTGTTGGTGCTATTGGTGAGGTAGTGAGAGAGTAAATGGGCTGCGCAGATGAAGTTCCTGTGGCAGCCTGCGATTGAACATGAGAGGTGAGCGTCGTCATGGCTCCTAAACGTAATGATTCGGTGGCGGTTGCTAGATTGATTTCTTGTTGTGATGGCGAAGATGATTTTGCTTCGAGAGATACGTTACTCTTCGTACTTGGTGACGGGGGTGGTGTAGCAGACGATGGTTTGGGGTTAACGTTGTCCAATTCTTGTACTTCTTCCTGTGTAAGTTCGTTGATGTAGATATCACAGCCTAAATCTTCTAAGGCTGGTCGGAATCCTTCCCACTCTCCGTTTCCGTTCTGTGGTTCAAACCAGCGAATTTCCACCCAGAGGTATCGATCGTAAAGGAACTCAACTGCGACGCTTCGATTGTCTTCTCGACTCTTGGCGTGATATCCGGTGGTACCTGTAGTACTACTATACCGGTATTCTGTACTCTTGCGAAATCGTTGTGGTACGTTGTCGGCGCCTCTGTGTTGGAACCAGAGGTCGTCACAATTATGGCAACGGTCTCGTGTAGTTTCTGATGACGCCACGTTGAAGCTTGGTCTTAATGTAGCGTTATCACCTAACGCTTGTTCGACTTGAACACTTCTGCGGCGTGATGTGCGAGGATACGGATGAATTGTGATAGTCACTGGCAACTCAGCTTCAGTTGCACTGCCACTAGGTCGTTTGACTAGACACTAGGGTATCCAAAGGATAAGCTTCAATCGATAGATTGGAAGAGACGAAGAGTCGACTGGTGATGATTCAAGAAGACCAAGCTAGAGAGCCTTGGTCTTTACTACACGACTTATATACAGTTACGCGCTGGCTTTAAAGCGCAGCTTGGAAATCAAACCCTAGTATAGCTATCCTAGTAATGAGTCACTATGAAACCTGAAACACCGGCAAACCCAAGTGCCGGCGACGCGTAAGTGTCCATGACTAATAACAGCTTACTATCGTAGTCATAACCGTATAGTAAGCGTCCCGAACTCCGAGACCTCGTAATGATGATGATGATTAGTCCGCAACATGTCAAAACGTGACACACAGCAAAACCACTATCCCGGTAAGAGGGCCTACTTCATCGACGCAGAGGCATCGCCACCCCCCACAATCTATGCTGAACGATCGCAGCAGCAACACCGAACACGACGGTGAAGAAATAAGGGAAGTTGCTATGTGCACATATATCCAAGTCATTCACTAATTAATGCGTATACCAGGAATGCGAACGAACCCACATCCGGGTTCGTATCGGAAGGCCAATATGTATGCAGATGCATACATCCCTTGATCTCCATCGCCACCGCATTCAAATTCATATCCAAGATGATCCTGAATAGGGCTGACCCCAACCAGTAAGTCATATTACTATGCATACAGTCGCATTTACAAGTCACTTTACAGAACCCCAGAACTTCAAGTGCTAATGAGGCCGTGCAAGGCCATGATCAATCACAGCCCAGCTCTGGTGAATCTCGTCAAGACTGGCCAACGCAAGGCGATCAAGACCGCAATGGCCGACGCGATGCAAGGCATGCAGAGTGCAAGATCGACTGACGCCCATGTACTGAAGATACGCATATCCGACCTCGTTCGAGAGAAGTCCACCGATCCCGCTATTGCCTTACTGCCACAAGGCAAAGTCAACCGAGGATTCAATCATCCAGTCCTCAGCCAGATGATCCTACCAATCGATTATCTCAAGGATTTCAATAAGAACCCCACCAGGTAAGACGTATATGCGCCTTTACATTGTATGCTAACTCTCCCACAGTATCCAGGCGAAAATCAACGGTGGGGATGAAGTGTATCCGGTGACGGCGGATCTTTCACTGTCTTTTCTCTACGAGGACCCAGGCAAATACGACCCCGAGGATGTCTACATCGGGTTTATGCGAGGGTACTACCTCGTCCATGTAAGTTCTCTTATCTATTTATCATACCGAAGGCTACTGAACTTGGCAGTGCTTCCAAGCGATTTTCGCATCGCCTAGTACAGCGATGGAAGCACCGACCATGAAGGGCAAGCCCATTAGAAGCAGGGCTATCAAGCGCTACAACATCTCATGTGTCACACTGGAGATGATAGCATATGCCACGGTTCAGGTATGTCTTGGCCAATATATCTCTCAATAGGTTTACTTCACTCTATGGCAGGCACGTTTCGCAATATCTTCAGAGCCGAATTGGGGAACCATGGATGGCCTTTTCGACTACGATGTGTTCTTCAACGTGATCGTCGAAATATTCGATCAAGACGAAGAGTGGAAACAAGATACCATTCAATGGTGGAATAAGTGAGTGGATCACTCCATATTTACATCACACTACTACTGATGACTTTAGGGAGGTGTTCGGCAACGAACACGGCTTCAAGATCATGAGAACAAGCACCGGCCCAGTTACCAACGGGGCCCTGGCCAAAGCAAAGATGCAGGCTGCCAGACGTCGAGCAGCCAAGTTGTCCACACGGTCGAATGCCATTGAGCCTACGGAAGGTAAGGGTTTTCTAATCATACATGAGGGGTCTGACATATATATTATAAGCACGCTCGTGCACACCCCCATCTCCACAAGTCTCCCCCCATCCCTCGCATGTGCCGGACGACGATCGTGGTGGCGAAGAGGAAGGCGAAGAATGAGAAGATGAAGATGAAGAAGATGAAGAAGGCAGGGCAGGGCCGTCGCACCACAAACGCAACCGCTTGGAGACAAGTGACGAAGATGAAGACGATCCGTGCATATATTCCGACAAACCAAGACACCCAAACCGTGCAAAGTGGACCAGGCACATGTAGTGGACGGCAATGTGGACTCATGGTTTGCAAATGGATGCTTAGTGTAACTGTATAATACAATGCTCGCGAATCACGAACACTTTGTCTGTATACTACAAGTGAATGCAAATCGACAGTTATTATTCAAGCTGTCTGCAAGTTAGGGTGAAATTTAGCAGCGATTGAAAGTCACGCTATGGGTTTGGAGGTATTCTAATACTGTCGAAGATTTCCAAGTCGCAAGATTGTATTGAGTCAATAGCACGCGATGCAGATTTTTGTCGCGGATTGGTATTCTAGCTTACTATTGAAGTGGGGAAATAACTATTGTTGCTAAGTACATGCGCGACGACTTTGTAGGCTATATTTCAATCGATTAAAAACAAACCAGCGAATCTTAATTGAATTAGCTCCGCCAATAGACGGTTTAAGTACTTGGTCCAGATTGTTAATCTAACACAGAATTGATACTATGGAAAGACTTTCTTGGTGTGTAATACATGGACTACATTCCAATACACTTAAGTGACTATTATTTTATGGGAAAATAATAATGGACTTAGCTCTGCCGCTAGATGGTACAAGCACTTGGCCTGGATTGGTAATTTAATGCAGAATTTGAATCATAACATAGCATTAATATCTTAGAAAGACTTTATTGTGTGTGTAATATACAGGTTAAATGCCAATATACTTAAGTGACTATTATTTTATGGGAAAATAATAACCAAATTAGCTCTGCTGATAGATGATACAATCGTCTTTGGATGTTTCCAATTTTGGTTTTCACTTAGTCTGATTGGTGCACTTACAAACTGTTTTTAAGTACTAATATTTTTTTAGCATTTTTGCTGATGTAAGTTTGTGGTCTTTCCAGCTTACTAGTCCTGGCTGGGACTGGTCTTCTACTTTAGTTTACTGTCCGGGGATGTAAACGTTTTTTTAATATAAAAAAGACAGTAAACTGGAGACCTAGCGCTACATACGATAACTAAGTAACTGCCGAACCATTAGCCCGAACATACACACATCCACTGATACTGAGTAAATGAGCTAGAACAGGATATCCCGTCTGACAACTGAAACAACAATGAGCGTCAATGGCTAGATCTAAGATTTCCTTATCGCTGCCAAGATGCATCGACTGAATCTCCTGGCTCGACAGGCGTCCCAGTATCACGGTGCAGTAGCAGGGGCTGAGATGGAAGAACGTCCGGAGAGGGAGGTCGTTGACTGGACGTATGCGTATTAGTTATGTGCTCCTCTTGGACATCTCCAGTATCAGCATGAGCGACAGGAATGTCTGCACTCGGATTCGCGAAAGGAAAGAGGTGATGGGAGGGGACAGTGCACTGGGAATAGGAAGAAGCCTTCTGAAGGACAGGGTCCAGGTCATCCGTCGAGGTCGAAAACGCTGACGGCTGGCACTCGGTGCCTTGGTGCGACGTGATGTAAATAGTACGCATAGAGGAAAGGAGTGTCACATTTGAAACGAGGCATGGGTCTTGGCGCCGGGCTTGCATCTTAACCACGAGCATATTCCAAACCTTGCAGAATTCCTTCTGGAGCTCGGGTGCGACGGCGCCCACATGAATCGGTTGGCGCACGGCGCGCAGAACGTTGTCAAATACGTCATGCGAGTCGCGGATATCGGAACCGGGGGGTGCGATATATAATTCCCGCGCAATCCGAACGAGATTAAGAAGCTTGATGCTATCGCGGTGTTCGCGGTGTTCGGCAAAGAGGGCTTCTGACCAATCCAGCCTTCGTTGGATGATGCCGGCCCAACGTTCGTCTGTGTCGTAGTCTTCAAGGTGGCTGATAGCGACTGCGATGATACACCTCGCAAGTGAACGAAGATTCTGATCCTCGTCGTTGGCGTACCGATCCGAAAGGAGAACGAAGTCGACGCAGTTGAAAATGGGAGATTCTGTGGCGTGGAGAGCATGACAGAAAGTGCGCTGAAGAAGGTAAGAATCAGTCTGCATTGCCTTTAAGGCGACCTTGATCCGGTCCTGCCTCGTCGTATACAAGAGGAGATCGGAAGATAACGAGTGATTCATGAAAGCCAGGATCGCCTTGGGCGATGTGTCCGTATTCGCCCCCCGGAGCACCTGCGCCGGATTTTCTACCCTTGTGGAGTTATAAAAACCAGGGATTCCGGTTAGAAACCGCTCCAATTCTTGTTCGTTGACCAGAGAATCGAGAAGCCATGACATCGCTCCAGCATCGAGTGACGAAGTATGAGTAGAGGCATGCTTCTCAACCTCCTGGGCTGCACGGAGCGGTTTCGACCGGCCAGTGGGGGACAGGGTAATGACGTTCCGGCGGAGGATCAGTGACAACGGGGTGACAATTAGACTACGGGGGCGGATGATCGATTTCGCAGTGAAGAAGAGATAAAGAGCTACCGAGACAATGAAACACAGAAGGATGATCACAGACATAAACACACTCTCGAAGGCAGGAATTATAAAAATGAGTCCGAGTAGGAAAAGAAAGATGGACAAGTGCAGGAGCATGTTTATACAATTGAGGAAATGCGGAACAAACTCGAGAAATCCATCCTGCATTATACACGCTCGAATACGTGCGCCCCTATATGGACCGTACCGTAGCTGAGTCAGGAGCAGGTAACGGCGCACCCATTCTTGGACCAGGGAGGCGCCAACGGCACACACAAGGCTCAGTACCAAACCTGTGTACCAGAGCAGCTGCGAAGTTGGGGGAGAAGGCGAAGGAAGCGGGGGCGACGCCTCAGGAGGGGGCCCGGGAGGGTAAGAATTTGTTTGATTATCTTGCGTGGCCAGAAGCGTTACGATTTCACTGAGGAGGGAGACCGTGGCTTGGGACGAGGGATCTGGAGTGCTTGATGTAGATGTAAAATAATACTGTGATAAGAATCCCGCGACGGCAGCTGAGATCAAACCACTCTACCATGCAGCGATCAAGTCAGACCTAGGATACGTTAAGTGACGCAAGAGACTATAACCCACCAGGATCATAATGTCACTTGCATCCTTTCTCCAGTTCTGGATGAGCTCCAACTCCAACGTCGACGTTTTTTCATTGTACATGGAGAATAAGGTGTCGGATCCATCGACGAAATTGAAATCTGCAGGTAAACAGTATTGTTTCTGCGGGAGAAGAATTTGGTCTTGCGAATCGCTTGGGACGCCTAAAACAGCAGTTGGGTTAGTGCCAGATTGGTGATAAAGAAAGGATGAAGATACTCACCTGCGGTACCGACTTTCTCAGAGACGTGGTCAGAATGGGGGGATGGGAACATATAGCGACATTATAGATGAATGTCGAGGAGAAGGACTTCGAGAAGATGGGAGGAGTGTAGCCGATCACTATCGATCACTGGGATTCAGAATTCGCATTTATACACCTAGCCACCTGCGTTCTTCCAACACGTTTCAGGTACTACAAGTCGGCGGCAGGACGACATACTATCCTATTACACCTTGTGCACGTGTTACACCTTGTGCACGTGTTACACCTTGTGCACGTGTTACACCTTGTGCACGTGTTACACCTTGTGCACACATTTGAAGATTCGAAGATTTCAGTACTTTCTCCAAAGCTATTCTTCTCAAATAAAAAACAGTAATAGTGTAGGTTCCATGGGTATGAGATCACCTATAAAAAGGGAAATCGGTCCAAATCAATGACTACAAAAAAATCATAATTCCGATGTATTGGTCTTACACAGGCATCCTCACCCCCAGACCCCGATAACTGCAGTACTTCCACACAAATGTTTTTAGCAGATTCTATAGAACGGTTGTAAATTACTATGTATCTCAAATTTAGAGTCAGTATTCTACAGCGATCGAGCAGCAGAACTAAAACTCACCAAAAGTGACCTTGAGCGTGACTGATTTCGCGTTCCTCTTTCGGTCATGGCCGGCATCTTGGCACAGCATGGTTTTGACTTCGACATGTGCAGACAGTCACCACAAATGCCGAAATGCCAACGCTTAATCAGCGTGACAAAAGCGTGACAAAAGCGTGCAAGAGGTGATACAATTTTGAATGTCGACTGCCTTTCGAAAGACCACAGAAGCCAGGGAAATAAAAATACTATGACATCTGATGTATATTTTTCTGTTACTATGTACAATTTGAAGTAGCTACGTTGAGTTGTTGAAGATACAAAAAAAGATTATCGATTTCCGAGCAAAAGGTGTAATAGGATCTTGAATAGGATAGTACTGTACACATACCATATCACATACATTATACATAGCGAAGGCGGTGGGAAAGCCGCTGTCACACCTGACAGGCCTGACGATCGACCCACAAACATTTCCGTTTTTTTTTAGTTACTGTATACTGATCAGACCAGCATCGATGAGAGCTGATGTAGCTGAGTCTAACTTGAAAGGGGTGGCCCGGGAGCGATGCAACATGATGCAAGCCATGTTTTCCACATGGACCTCTTACCAATACCACCACCTGCCCCCCAGGCGCTTATCCATATTCAACGCCCTCCACCAAAACCCAACATCCGAGACGATGTTGCGGTCACCACTGCAGCAGAGATTGCTGCAGCAGTCACCGAAACAAGAAAAGTCACCCCAATCCTACCCACCGACTTCCTTAAAAAAACCCCGCTTCCTTATGAGGAACACATCAAGGCCCTCAAAGCGGAGGCCATCGAGGCAATTCAAGGCCCGCTGATGTACCGCCTCGCGGGTAGACTGGAATCATGGGAAGGGGAAGAGTTTGGAGTATCAACAGACAATTTCCACGCAGCCTGCGACATCGTACTCACAGCCCTTGAGTCAGGTTACTACCCGACCCGCTCAAAAACTCTCCTCTCGGCCACTGAATGGGCCAAGCTCTCGTCGGCGGCCCTAGCGGCAGTCGGACGGGGTTACTGCCGGACCGAGAACTCCTCGAAAGAGGAAGAGATCAAAACGGCTAGACTCCAAGCCACAGACTCCGCTTGCGGAGACATTGATAATCACCCCTTCGCTAACACCTTCAGCCGCATTATTGCTACCGCTGACCAACTCTCTGTTAACCTCACAGTTGACGAGAACGAGTCGGGCCTCGTTAGCTGGTTAACCCAGACTGAAGCACAGGTCAAGTTCCGGGTTGAAAGACTTGCCGCCGCAGAAGTGGAAGAAGCACTTCTAGACTGGAAGAAGGAACAAATTGAACGACGATTCAATGCTGTGGAAGCCGACATCCAACGCGCTGTTAGAGAGCGCAATGCCAATCTCCTTCACCAAGCCGCGGAAACGCTAGGCGTGGACCTCCAATCGGCGCCCGACGTCAGCCGCCCAGCCCCGAGGGCTGGCAGCAAACGCACAGTTTCGGGCTCAGCCCCGATTCCACGCGGCGCCGCGGCCCCCCTATCACCTGCCCCACCTGCCGTCCCCGAGAACTCAACACAACCTCAACTGGACGAAAGGCTGATGGCGGCCCTAGCAGCCACTGTGCAGCAGGCCCTCAGTCCAGTCCTCGACCGGATGTCGGTGATCGAGAAAGCCCTCCCAAAGCCCCCGACCAGGGCAAACCCGCCAAGGGCGACCACCACTAAGGTAAGTGAACCAGCTACCACCACAGCTGACCAGGTCAGGCCAGCAGAACCCGCCACCCGGCCAAGAGCGCCCGAACCCGACGACGACTTCATCGAGGTCACGTCAGGTAAGAGCAGGAAAGCAAGAGCGAGGAAGAAGAAAGTGCAAGCCGCCGCCTCCACCTCAACAGCAAACCCGCCGCCTGGAGCAGGCACACCACCTGCACCACCCCTGCGCCAGATCAACCTCAACCCGTCCTCGTACGCGGCGGCCACAACCAAACCAGCAACGTCACCACCAAGTGCAACCCCCCTGACCCCCCCAACCCCGCTCCTTACCGAGGTAACGGTATTACGAGGAGGCAGCTCGTTCGACGACGAAAAGGAGAAAGCCATTCGCGCGCAGCCATCAGACTCGATTGTTCGAGAAGTCCGCGCAGCTATCGCGCGAGAGGTGCGAAAGGCCCCACTGCTGAAGGCAGGATGGTGGTCCTCGGCCCCGCGCAGCAAAGGGAACTTTGTATACGTATTCCAGGGAAACGTCCCCTTCCATTTCCTCCAATCCTTCGAGGAGTTCCTAGTCTCACCTTTCCCGGGAGGGGGTCAACTGTCACCCTCCATAGGTTGGACCAAATTTGTAGTACACAACGTACCTGTAATGAAGGATGAGGACTCCGTCTTTGGACCAGATACCCTCGAAAAGGAAGTACGCTCCCTGGTAGGCCTCAAAAAGGTTTTCTTCGCACAGACTACACGCTGGCTCATCCCAGTGGACCGCATAATGGGATACTATTCTGCACTAACTTTTGCAATCTCTGACCCAGACGGGAACATGGCAGCACGTCTCCTGACGGAGCGCCAAGCTCTCTTCGGAAAAGAGGTGCGGATCCAGAAATGGGTCAACAAACCACCCCTCATCCAGTGCTCACGGTGCCACGCTCTGGGACACGCGGCCTCCTCTAAGGCATGCAACCTCCCTAAGGGATCATCTAAGTGTAGCTTGTGCGGAAAGGGTCATCTGACGGATGCCCACGACCGAGAATGCACAAACACGCATAAACGGGCAGGGACGTGCGACTGCACGCGCACCTGTATCAATTGTGGGGGAAAAGGCCACCACTGCCGCAACACCACTTGCCCGGCTCGCAATGGCTTCAAACCGTGCCAAGGAAGGACCAAAGGTAAGGGCAAGGAACGGGAGCAGCTACCTGAGGCCCAGATCACAGAGATCGCCCCCGAACTGCCACGAGTGGAGGCTGATAACACAGACGTGCCAATGACCATAGCACCGCCGGGGAGTACCAGCCGCGCCCACCCTATTTCCTCCCTGAAGAGGACCAACGAATTAATGAGCGCGCTCGTCGCGCAGGACAACTCTCGGAGCTTGACAAGCTCTACATTGTCTTCCTCGAGGAGACTGAAAGGGATCAAGACTACGCCACAGGAACGTATGCCCCCCCCCCCTACCTATCTCAGTTCTACGGTCTTTCAGACCCTACTTCTACCCTGGGCTGGTAAAGATGTCGGCCCATATAAATTTTGCAGTGGCCAATATGCGTCGGAGCAACGCCGCCACACATGCACTTTTGAACACTGACCCCATATCTCATCTCTTATTAATTCAGGAGCCGTGGTTTGATACCATAGGCACTGCACGCGCAGACCATGCCAGGGAAGGCGTGGACGTTCTCGGGGGCGCCGCCTCGCCGGGCTGGGATCTGTACTACCCCACTACTAACGACAATCGCAGACCAAAGGTAATGGCGTACTCTCGCAAACTGGACTGGGTCGACGGAGCGGCCCCCGCACGTTTCTCGGTCTCACCTAGGCAGGACCTGTGCTCACACCCATGTGTACAAGTCCTGGACCTGGCCACAGGTCCAGAGGTATGGCGCATCGTCAATTTCTATCACGACATCAGGGACACATCAGCGCTCGAGGCTTTGATGGCCCTGGACCTCGACCCACTAATCCCCACCCTGGTAACTGGGGATTTTAACACACACTCACGGCTATGGTCACCTCCCGATATTGTGCCCTCACGATGGGCAGGTCAAGTGGAGGAATGGGCCATAGCCAACCTACTAATCCTAGCAAACGACCCAGGGGTCATCACAAGAAGAGGCGTGGAGCACGAAACCTCATCAGTGATCGACCTCACCTGGTACAACGAGATGGCAGTTCGCGAAAGTATCTTCCACAGCTGGGCCCTGGACTGGGACGGCGCAATGGGATCAGATCACGCAATGACCCATGTCGAAGGAAGTACCTTCAGGCCGGAACCCAAACCACCTCAAACCAACCTTGGATATGTCATCTCAGCGGCGGACCAACAGTCATGGAAGGCAGCCTTCGAGAAACTCCGTGGGGACCCCCCAAGAGGCGGGCCCATTGGACCCTCACCGGGTGAAGTAGACGACGCCGTTGAAGATTTCTGCAAAGACGTAAGTGAAGCGCTGGACCAAGCCTGCAAGAAGCGTAAACCCTTCAACGCTCGCGGCTCGCCCTGGTGGAACCCTGACTGTGCAATTGCGGCCGCCAACCTCCGCAACGTCGAAAGGGAGTTAAAACCCAGGGCTGCAGCTCGATTGAGGGGCGCTGTCCGCAAGGCAAAACGCACCTGGGCCAATGAAACCATAAGTAAGTCGAACCTCTGGGAGGTTGCCACATGGAGACATGGCCGACGACTCAACAAAGTACCGGCTCTCCGCGGACGAGACGGGCTGACACACGATCGAGAAGGTATGTCTGAAATACTTTCAGAACGTTTCTTTGTCCCTACCCCACCTGGGGTACCACTCCGATTGGAGGATGACCCGCCAATACGCGAGCGTCGCCCCCTGCCGGGAATTGATGAGGACCTAATTTCTAAGCTCCTCCACGACACCTCCAACACCTCAGCCCCTGGGGAGTCCGGGATATCATGGCGCATCCTCAAGTGGGCATGGGAAGTAGACGCGGACCGCATCTGCCAGATTGTCCGCGCATGCATACAGTCCGGCCACCATCCAACCCGCTGGAAACGTGCAATAGTGTGTGTCGTTCCTAAACCGAGTCGCACTGACTACACCCTCGCGAAGAATTTTCGCCCAATCTCGCTTCTAGATTGCTTCGGCAAGCTTGTGGAGAAGACGGTAGCAAGCATACTGTACCAGGAAATAGACACCTACGGCCTCGTCCCAACAACACAATTTGGAGGCCGTCGATCCTCCTCCACCCTAGATGCCACCCTTACCCTATTGCACGACGTCAAGATCGCGCATGCGGCCGGGCTGCGGACAGGCATCCTCCTCTTCGATATAGCTGGCTTCTTTGACAACGTCAATAGGCCCCGCCTAGTGCAGCTCGTTGACGATATGGGCTTCGCACCAGAACTGGTCAACTGGACACGGTCCTTCCTAGCTGACCGCTCAGTAAGACTTAAGTTCAACGGCGGCCTCTCGGAACCCTCCCCCTCCTTCGTAGGCACACCACAAGGCTCACCAATCTCGCCAGTCCTATCGGCGATATATGCATCCCCAATCCTGAGCCTGTCAAAGAACTGGCAACGCGCATCCCTCGGGATGTACGTGGACGACGGTATCCTTTTCGTGTGCGGGAAAACATGGACTGACATCACCTCAGCCCTAAGCGATAATTACTCCAAATGTGCTAATTGGCTGACAAGGTCAGGTTTACTTGCAGAACCGGGAAAAACGGAGCTCCTTTTCTTCCGGAAAAGGAACGAGAAGATTGAGCCTCCACCACACCTCCACCTCCCTCTTCCGTCGCACTCCACTTACTACAGGGTGACAGCGACCTCTCGCCTACGTTATCTAGGTTTCTTCCTAGACCACAAGTTACGCTGGGGCCCGCACGTCGACATCATGTGCAACCGGGCGCGCGCATCCCTCAAAGCGCTCGCTTTGTTGGGCAACTCGGTTAGGGGCCTCGATTTCGCAGCATGGAGATTGGCCTACAACGCCGTCTGCCTCCCCGTACTCACCTACGGGTGTCAACTCTGGTACTCGGGGAAACAGAAGACACTCACCAATAAACTACAGGTAGTACAAAATGAGGGTATAAGACAGATCTCAGGGTGTTTCCGGACAGCACACAGGGAACCGCTCCAACAGCTCCTCAATATTTTACCCATGGACCTACGTGTTCAGAAACTAGTAGCCAACTCAGCCCTGCATCTGTACCGACTACCAAAGGCAAGTCAACTTTTAAAAAGGCTCGGAGAGCCCTGGTCAACCCACACGCCGGAAGACCACCCAATCCCAACGCCAACCAGACGGAAGACCAAGACCCCGCTAAGATTTCTGGCAAGCCAAGTCTCAGCCTCCGGTCCACGCATCGAAGCGTATCCAGAAACCCCCCAAGGCGCACCAACGTGGGGAGGAAGAGTTGCCTACCCGCCAACTCCCACCAAAGCGCAATGCGACACCCATATCAAAGCCTTGGTCGAAATCAGACAAGAAGGTAAAACACCCATGATCTTCCTTGTAGGAGTCCTCAGCAATAAGGACCGAGGCGATGGGAAGACTCTCAGGGCTGGTTCCGCAGTCCTGTACTTTTGCGGCAAGGAGTGGGGCCATACCGAGTGGCAATACGGCGAAACGGTGACGAAACACGATGTAGATATCGGAACCTTACGCCCAGCACTTGCTCTCCTTAAAGATTTCATGTCGTCTTTCACTTACGATGGACCAGTTCTACTCATCTCGGCGGCTAAGTCGGCCGTACCACTCTTCCTCGACACACGCGCTCACCCCTCACAGGTTTTCTCACTGGAGTACACCCACAAGATCGACGCCATCCTCACTACCCACCGAAACCTCTCCCTACGTTTCACGTGGTCATGGGACGACATTACACTTGTAGGCTTCAAAAGAGCGAAACACTTGGCCAAGTACGCCATCCGTGTCACCCCACTGGCACAAGTCAAAGAGCTACACACCATATACCACCAAAAACAAGCAACGGCACGCCTTGCTGTACAAGCATGGGAGGAGCGTTTCTGGGCTTCCCCCCGAACCTCTTTTGCCTACAGATCCGCCCTTTCCCGACCCCCAGATGGACGAGTACACCACGTACTCCGAATCGCATCCACCGGCCTTAAGAAAGGAGACACTACTATCCAACACCACATCCCACGTGATATACAATCAACTCTTTTCCGTCTTATTACTGGCCATGCTTTTATAGGTGACCACCTCGTTCGATTCCCGCGGCCCACCCCTGTCCTTGAAGAGGACGTGGCATGCACCTGTGGGGAATTTCCTCAAACTGTGGAGCATGTTTTGCTCCACTGTCCCGAATACACCACGTCGCGACTCAAGCACTTCGGGCCTTACCCGCCGCAGACGCTGCATGCCATCTTCGACCCAAAACGCTACGACCTAGGCCTACGATTACTGAAGTACTTGGAGGAAACAAGGGTCTGCGTAAAGCCGAGAAGGGCTAGAGAACTGGGATAGTGGGACTCTTTTCTAGTTAGGTACGGTTTAAACCGTCCTAACAGACATGGGTATGGTTTTAACCGTCCCAATTTCTTCTGATCTTTTCATACGTTACATCGCTCCTTTTTTCGACCAACTACCCCACCATGGGGCCGCGCCACTACGCCTACACCGTGTCGGATGTCATAACCGTCACAACCGCTACTGTACCATTGTCGTATAAGCGGGATATAAAACTGGATTCAAAAAAAAAAAAAAAAAAAAAAAGCCATGTTTTCCAGATAACCTATTTTTAATTATATTTTTGTGTAACTTACTATACTGTATCACCTGCCAATAGACCTTGCCAAGCAAGGTGATATATACTAATTCGATCAGGGGACCCCTAGATGTCGCCGTGCGATAAATGAATTCGTGCGCGTAGATCTGCGCCTCGTCGGCGCTGAGTGCAGTCTCGTGTGCAAGCGAGGACTAAGCGAGAAGCACATCCTCTCGTTCACAGCTGCGCCGGCGCCGAGCACCTTATCCACGCTTTCGAGTTTCTCGTGTGCATCGCCTTGATTCAGGGGAAAGCACAGGGCATCTATGAGGACTGGCACGTTGGCATCAGGCAGAGAACATAGAGGGGCCCGGGGTCTACTCGCGCCACTAGAGCAGCCCAGACTCGGCCCAGACCGCTATTCTTCTCGAATCCGCGCTCCTCAGGTTGTTTTTCGAGCGAGCTTGAAGGAAAAATGGGCTGGTCATGCCGCCGTGGTGACTGCAAGAACGACAGCATGGAGAGAGATAGCTTACGTAGCAGCACCATCTCCAGCTTTGTGGTAGGCCTATTCCCGCACCGCCCTCCCTCATGCCCACTTGCTCAAATAGTTCCAGTTTCCCGAAACTAATCTACGTGCCCGATTTTAGAGTGTCCCAGCGGTTTCGGTGGACGGGAACGCCGCGAAGGAGAAGAACGATATGCGCCCGAGAGTGGGCAGCTGGCCAGGCGTCGGGTCGCCGTAGTTCGTGTTGTCCTACCCGGGAGCGCGCAGAGAAGCTAACGACACCTCGCACATATATGAGCGCGCATCTGTGTAGCGGGGCATGGAGAGCGCGTCCGCCGCGCCGTGACATACTTTGAGTTGGCGGTGATCAACAGCGAGGAAGCCCGCCTTTGTAAATTTCGTTGCGGAAGCGCTCTAGGTGATATCAGTCCCGACATGCCAAGTAGTTGGAAGGGGGAGGTGTAGAGACGGGGTGGAACAAAAGCACATACCACAAACTGTGACTGCGCACCCTCGTACCCAGAAGAATGAGCTCCACATAGAGAACGTGTGTGCGTGTCAGACCGTTTTCTGTCCTGGCTCGAAATCCCCGATTTTTAGTATTTAACATCTCTTATGGCTTTCAGGAGCCTCTTCTACTTCTCCTTTCGACTCCCGGCTCGCGACTCGAATCTATCAAATAATCAAATTGACCCCATAGATCTCATTGTTGATCTGTGTGTATTTTTCGTGAAGATAATCGAGGCGAAGACACCGCAGGATGCTGTTAGAATCGAAGGCGAGGATGCACGCATTGGTTGAGTCACTTCGTGCTCGCTGTCGAGGTATATTCGTGATCACTTTCCGCAGGCTTCAGAAGGATGAAGAAGTTAAAACGGGTCCTTCTCAATGTTTGCACAGCTAAGATCTCTGATACTAGCCTTGAGAGAACCAATTGTTTCTTATACCTGGCCCTTACTTACTACTAATGCCATACTACCCGCTGAGGCCATCTAAATGATCAAACAAGTATGACACTCCTGTCTATCCGTACCAGCACGCCCCGGCGCCGGCCTCCGCTCGGGAAACCGGCACCGTATGCGCTGCAACCAGACTACTACCCGTATGCCCCAGTTATGCCCCATGCGCACCGAAATTGAAGTAAACTGGTTTGACATAAACACCGAGAGAAGTCTGTGCAAGAGCTGGAATATATGCAGGCTTTAGCGGCGGCGGCTGGAGAAAACGAAAATATGTTTAAAGTTCTAGCCTAGGGAGACCGACTCCAGTTGCGGCGCTTCGTGAACTACTACAGTAAGGCGAATGATTCTCTCTTCCGCGGGTCAGCCTACTGTAACGCTCAAAGCCCCATCGAGGCCTCCATCAATGAGAGGCCCGAGTCGGAGGTTCATTTCCGCCCGCTGATCGTTTCTTTGCCTTCTCGGATACTCCCGGATATTTTGTCTTCTTTACCAGTACTGTACTATGCTGACACGGCTTTTTTGCAGAAATCACCAAACTTTTTCTGTAAATTCAACAACTGTTCGTAAACACTTGAAATTGTACATACTCATAGAACAACATACCCTTAATCCACTGAATTTTACCGCTTATTTGTTGGTGAAGCGGTTCAATGGGCAGTGAATATATAAAACGGACCCAACCTTTTCGCACTTTGGTCATGCATTGTCACACCAATGGGAGCATCTGGGCGAGCGGAGAAACAATCGGTGTCTGGAAAAGCATGTGCTATGATGCACGCGGTGGTGAAGGAGGCGAAACAACGCAAGAAAAAGGCCAACCTAATGTGATTTGACTATCTACAACTAAGAACAGTGTACGTAGGGGTGATGAGTGAATATCGGACTGTTATTTGAGCTGGTATATCAGACGGTACCATGGTCCACTGGCTGGATTAAACAGGAAACATGTGAGTGAAAGTGAAAGTGAACGCCGCAGGCATGCTGCCTGGAAGAGGGGTGGGGAGCTGGGAAGAGGACGGGCCAGAAGGGGTTGATGGCTCAGCTATGCCACTGTCGATGTGGGCTCGTTTTCAGGAACGCGAGACGAATAACCCTTCGAAATGGGGAGTTGTCTTGAGCCCCGGATTTGCATCAAATGCCTTCATAACTCTCTTGTATATCTCATCCTTCTTCCCACTGTCTGGTAATGAAAGAGCGGCTGCAATATCCGCAAGATCCTCCTTGAGCCTAGACTTGTTCAGCAGTCCTGTAAACTTGTGAGTTGGATCTGCCCTGCGCGTGCGTCGCGCCTGGTCGTCAGCAGCCTTCCAGGCTAGTTCATCGTTCTGGCACATCTCCTTCTGCCGAGTTTCTTCACGGAGCTTCTCCAACTCCTGGCGGCCTTCCTCAGAAGTCAGAACCCTTGCCTCGCCCGTGGTATTCTTCGCACGGGCTGAGGTCTTCTTCTTGGTATTGACTCGCTTCTGGAGACACGTGATGACGCCTCCAGAGAGGACGCAGTAAGCCTCGAGCTTCTCGACCTCACGCTGGAGTTCGGCAATCCTCTTCTCAGAGGCTTCCAGTCGTTCAACGACAGATGCGGCAGGGTCCACTTGGGTCAAAGGTGACGGGACTTGGATGGGAGCCTGGCAGACAGAAGCGTCACCGTGAGTGCCAATGGACAAACGGGGGGGCAGTTCCATACTGCTGGCGGGGTCTCCGTCAGTCTGACCTCAGGGCTCTCCTCCCTCTTCATGAGATAAACTAAGTTGCGCCGAGGCATTGAGAGAGGGGGGAGGTGTGGGCGATGTGGGGTGTGGTGTGAGCGAAGAGGGGGGAGGTGTAAGCGAAGAGGGGTGTGTAAGCGAAGATGGGGGAGATTTGTTGATCGTGGTCAGTGCCAAAAAGGGCAATTTGCTGGAGTTATCCTGATTAAGGTGATCCGCACAATCCCCACCGCACTCTTCGTTGCCATCTTCATTCTTGTCACGATTTGACATCGTTCGGACCACTCATCATCATCATTACGAGGTCTCGGAGTTCGGGACGCTTACTACTTGGTTATGACTACGATAGTAAGCCGTTATTAGTCATGGACACTTACACGTTGCCGGTGTTTGTGTTTGCCGGTGTTTCAGGTTATTGTAGTGACTCATTACTAGGATAGCTGTACTAGGGTTTGGACTCTAAGCTGCGCTTTAAAGCCAGTGTGTAACTGTATATAAGTCGTGTAGTAAAGACCAAGGCTCTCTAGCTTGGTCTTCTTGAATCATCACCAGTCGACTCTTCTACTCTTCCAATCTATCGATTGAAGCTTATCCTTTGGATACCCTAGTGTCTATCAAAACGACCTAGTGGCAGTGCAACTAAGCTGAGTTGCCAGTGACTATCGTGATTCATCCATATACTCGTACATCACGCCACAGAAGTGTTCAAGTCGAACAAGCGTTAGGTGATAACGCTACAATTCTCCTCACCGGACTCTGAGCTGTTGAGCCCGTCGTCGACACTGATGTCATCATCTGTCCGGTCAGGATCGCCGTCATCTGGTAGCCTTGGGAATGACAAGGGGAGAGGGGGCCTGAACGATGAGGGAATACTCAGGCCATAATCTTTTGATGTGAACATCCCCAGATTAAACGGAGAAATACCACTCTTTCTCCAGGCAGAAAGGATGGTCGGGACTTTGAATGACTTGGTGCGTGCCAACATATATTCTTTTACCACTTGCTGCCTCGTAACACCATCCCCAGTGTCGTCCATCGCCGCGGCACAACAGTTTTGCCATGCGCATTGGAGGGGACCAAAGACCCCAACATCCAACGGCTGAAGGCGACGCGATGTGTGTGCGGGAAGTCGGTACAGCTTGACGCTATGCTCTAATGCCGACCGACGTAGCTCTATGGTCTCATGGGACTTATGCCCATCATATATCAGCACGATCTTCTTCCCGCTCACGTTTCTTGCCAACGCTTGAGGCAGGAAACATTTTTCGAACCATTGGGCTGCAATATAGTTATTGGTCCACCCTTTATCCGACAGGGCGATTCTGCGTTCACGGTAAGTAACCATTGTTTATACACCACCGCTGACGACTCACAGAACACTGTCCTCCTCGAAATAACCATCGTGGAGGACGTTCCTCCCGGTAAACACAAAACCGGGCTTCAAGTTCGAGCCGTCCGCAGCAACGCACTCAATCGTGGTCACAAGTTCAAGGCTTGCGCCTTGCGTCTTCACGTGGTGTTGCTGGTCCCGGGAAAACATGTATCGCGTGCCATCAAGTTTCCTACCCCCACCAAGTTGGATACCCTTCTCATCCATGTTGTACATGTTTTCCAGAGGTATGTCATGTGCCTTCAAAAATTTGCCCAACAACTCAAAGTGGTGACTGACTACCGTTGGGTTGAAGTTACGAGCCCGCACAGCGTCGAGACCTGTTGGTCGTCGCAGTGTTAGCTGTGGGTTCCGTTCCAGGAACCTGTATATCCATCTCTTCGATGGTAAGTGTTGCCTTCCCGTCTCTTTAGTCTTCTCCTGAAGTTTTGGGCTTAGCTCAGCAACCTTCACCCGGAGCACCTGTTTCGACATCGGCTCGCCGATTTCAGCCATGTAAAGGGCCCATTCACAAAGAACTTGCTCTTGCGTATCAGAGAGGAGCCTGGTCTTCTCCTGTGCTTTCAACGCAGGGCCATGGGTTCCGTTCTTCCGATGTCGAAGTGTATCGCGGGACACCCCAAAGTGGCGTGCCGCTGCAGAGAGCGTCTTGAAGGTCTTGTCCTTCAGACCTTGTAAGGCAGCTTCGATTTTCTCTTCTTTATTTGCTGCTAATTGTCGCTTCTTAGCTCGAGTTCGAGCTCCTTTTGCAGGTCTGTGGGGCATGCGTAGGGTGTGCGGGTGCCGGTGATGCCGAGGCGCGTCGAATGAGGACCTTCAATTGGTCATGCGTTCTGTCACACTTTTTTGCCCTCGAAGTGAGATTCCTCTCTCCAACTCAATCGCCGTTGATCGCTGACTCCATGTTTTCCATTTACAGTGCATTCTATATGTATTATCACCTCCCGAAAAAATAAGTATGTGAGAGTACCAAGATCGGCGGGATCGAGTGGGTCTGGGTGGCTGAGCAAACCCAATTTCGAGCTTCCTGATTTTTTGGTGACCGTAAATTCATGTAGATTCCCCTTATTATATATGATCTATTATCCATAGTAGCTACTTTATCTATTGTTTTTCTTTTGAGAAGAACGAATGGCAAGAAATGGTCGATCGAGGTGAATTTATGAAAGTGCGAAAATGGTGCACCCTGCGAAAATGTCGTGTCAGCATAGTATGTCGGCGTCTTGTTGTGATTACCGAGTTCTAATAAATGGTTCAATCAAAGACTTGGGCATTCCACCACACGAACTCACGTTTTCAATCTACTGCCGTGTGTTCGCGTGAGGGCTTCGACCTGAGCGCCCTGTACTCAGTTGACTTATGGTATTTACCTCACCTTCATTTCTCAATCTACGGTACTGTAATTAGGTTCAGTCTACGATCGGATTGATCTAGTTATGACGAAGGGATTTTTCTGAAGATCCATCTCCTTGTCGCAGACGATTCACGGCCTGACGGTTTGAAATTTGAACTGTGCTCAGCTTACGGTCACAACTTGAATGCAGAAGAACGAAACTCGATTGCTTTTCACGGCTAGTATCATATTATGCACTAGTAATCTAAGTGTCCACGGGAATAATTTATGAAGTAACTTGAAAATCGTAACGTATCGTAAACGAAGTCCCAAAGGGTCTGTTTATTCGTATCGTATTGCGTAAAGTCCTTCAAGGTGTGCGTGTAAGAAGTCGAAATCAACAACTCTGCCAGTGAGCTGCAGCCACGCGCGGAACCAGCACCAAACGACTGGGCTTTTCCACAGTGCGTACAAACTCTGCTGCTGGAGCAGGGGGCGTAGCGGGCATATCGGTTGATTCGGCCGAGCTGGAATCGAAGGCCGATGTGGACGGGCCAGAAGAGTACCGCGATGCCGATGACGATCCCAAGCTGCAAGTCTCGAAGCAGTCGGATCCGGCGGATGTGTTCGAGGAGCGACGTGGGTGTGGCGCGACGGGTCCGCGTGCGCGTATCTTGCACATCATCTGCTTCTCCATGCGTTCTACCCATCCGCAGTCTGCGGCCTCAATATCGTTGAGGAAGAACGAGTCCATCGCAAGTACCTCCGAGCGGATGGCCGCGAGTGATGGGCGCAGATCTGGCTTGGTGGAGAAGATCTTTCGGAGGAGTAGGTACGCGGTGTGGGAGACGGGAAGCATGTCGAACAAGACGGTGCGGTCCATTAGGTAGTCGCTGTACTCTCTGTCCTGTGGTATAGCCATCGACCAGGGTCGGACATTGCCAATCATCTCGGCGAGGATGCAGCCGAGTGCCCAAACGTCTCCTTGGGCAGCAGAATAGGGGGCGTGGTCCGGTACCAGTGATTCTGAAATAGGGCTTTAACGGGGAGGAGTGGGGAAAACGCAGAGGGAGTACATACCTGGACTCATGAAACACGGGGTTCCGCACGACGAGGCCGTCATCTTGTTAGTAGTAGCAAGGCCAAAGTCGGCGACGAAGACGTCAATATCTCCGCTTTGCGCAGACACGAGGATGTTCTCCGGCTTGAGGTCACGGTGGTAGACGCCGCGCTTGTGGCAGTACTCGAGCGCATCGATGATTTGGACGAAGACGCGCTTGATGAGCTCGTTGTCGCGGAAGAACATGACCTTCTGGATCATCGATTGAAGATCGCCGGCGCAGACATCGTATACGAAATAGGCGTAACGGCCCTCGTGGATTTCGCGATGGAAAGTGAGCACGTTGGGGTGGGATGAGACGTGGGCATGGATCTGCGTCTCGCGAGTCAGATAATACTCGTTCCCGTTCTTCTCGACGCGTTTGACGGCATATTCTACGCCAGTCTCGTTGTCGACGGCGCGGTACACGACGCCGAAAGCCCCCGCACCCAAAATGGACACAACGGTGAGTGTACCGTTGCCGATAGTCCGTCCCAGGAACAGCATTGCAGACACAGGGAAAGGCATGATGGGTGGGGGGGTTGTTGAAAACAACTAAGCCCCGTTACCGGGAACCTAGTTGTTTGGTGGATTGGTTGTGTGTGGGAGTGAGTCGGTTGTTGTCAACAGAAAAGTATTGAGATGAAGTGATTGGTAGATAGAAGTAAAGTCGTTTGATGAGAGTTGTGCGTTCAGAATGGTGCTCTTAAATAGACCTGTGGACGCACTGAGGGATTAGGAGTCCAAGAAGAACGTAACAATGGAATGACGAGGATAACGCTCATTTGTTGCACTTATGACACGCGTGTTTCGTTCTCGTCGATGGAGCAGGCCCGAAAGAATGGAGATAAAAATGGAGAACAGCCTGTGTCGGCGGCGGTGGAAGTCAAAGGTTGGAATTCAGGGAAAATAAGAGACTGCCGGAGTCACTCCTAAATAGCCTCAACGCAGAGTGTTCTCGAGATATGAGCGCTATGAGCACCATTGTCCGGGACTCGGCTTAGGCGCAAGAGGCAGTTTCTGAGCTCACAACGTGTTGAAGACGCATAGTGTAAATGAGGGAAGAGCATGGCCGAGACAGCCTTAGTAATGAATGCAAAAATAGGGGGCATCGTATAATCGGTTCGTGGGGCTGAGGTGAATAGCTGTGCAGCGAGCCGGAGCGTTTCCAAGGTGCAGACAAGACAAAACTACCAAGAAGAAAGAAGATTATACTGTCAAGATTTTTTGAAGTCGGAAGTCACGTGATAGTTGCCCGCGTCGGTGATGTCGGCCCGACTTCTACAAATTATCCTGGTGCACACCTGTGCACGTAAAATGTGGTGAGATCTCCGAATGATATGTACTCTTTAATGCTGACCTGGAGAACTCTTCGTTTCCTTTATAAAGCAAGCACATTCTGAACGCACAAGTCTCCATCCGCGCACCATGCTGCAAGCAATGGTATGACTGCTCCGAGTGCCATGCGAATCGCAGACACACGAACTTTCTCGGACGACGGAGATGACATTTATGTGCAAAAAGTGCAAGAAGGCGTTCCGCAAGGATATGACGACGTACGAGGAGAGTGACGAGTATTGCCCCCATTGTGATAATCACTATGTGAGTCCACCGTATATATCTATCAGGTGCTGATCTCTCTGTGTTTTTCTATGAAGTTGATCGAGGCGAAGACACCGCAGGTTGCCATTGGAATCGAGGGTGAGGATGCACGAATTGATGCACGGTATGTTGCCTTCTTCATGCTGTCAACGCATACTCATTCGAATACTCTCATCGCAGGCTTCTGAAGGATGAGAGAGTGAAAACGGATCCTTCTCGATCTTTGTTCAGCCAAGACATCTCTGATCGCCTTGGGTAGACCGACTCATCGCGACATGTCGTCCGCCACACTTTACAGATACAGAGAGCCTTTCCACCGACCGCATGCCGTTGCGCCTACCCCTTTAGTCATGTTCGCTCACTTACAACCTCTCCGAAGTTTGTGTGTGTTTGAGGCAAATTCCAATTTGTCTACAGTCATGCGCTCGTTTGTGTCCGAGAATTCTCCCTTTTGCTTACTGAGCAACGTTCCATTCTGTTTGAGATGAATCTTGGCGCCCCTGTCATGGTTTCGCCCAGTCGGCACAAAGTGTTCCGACCCCCTCTCTCGCGGAGACTAGCCCAAGAATGTTCGGCACGAAACGGTTCCAACTCTCACAGAAGATAGCAGTAAATGGAATATTCTCGCTCCCTACTAACTCTGGACGCGTCGCGATGAACGTAGCCGGCGGCTGGAGGCTGAAAGCCTCCAAAAGGCAGCAGGGTTGTGCCTCCCAACCTGCCTCCGGTACTATGATCGGCAATGATCAGGCAGATGCCTCCTATCTGTGTAAGCTGAGCGACCCAGACCAGGCATCATGATGACGCAAAGCCGACGGCCCCCGATGTATAAAATAAATCATGAGTTTCAACCAGTCGCACCACCTTATCCTTACCTTTGCTTCCAAGCCACGATGGTAAATCCTCTGACTGTCAACCCCACCACTGCCGCGCGACGTCTCTCGGTAGGGGCTTCCGATTGGCTGTGGGTCGTGACCGCGATTATGGGCATATCAGCCGTCGCTGCACTAGCTTGGGCGAAAATGGTACGTTCCTATTCGTCGGTCGGTCTGCCAAGCTGATATTGAGCCCCTTTTGAAAGCAACGACATGGAGCACGGGCATTCCATCACATGGCTCTAGCTGTCCTCACAGTGTCCACTATAACGTATTTTGCAATGGCATCGAACTTGGGGCAAACTCCTGTCAGAACCGAGTTTAGGAGTGGGCCAACGCGCAGTATCTTTGTGCGTGCGACCCTTCCGTCTGTGTCCTCTTGTATTCTGATCAACTTGTGCAGTATGTTCGATATATTCAGTGGTTCATCAACGCACCCCTTATTCTCCTCTCATTACTTTTCATAACGGGTCTTCCGTTGTCCGATCTCTTCCTCACGATTTTCATGATCCTCGTCACGATCGTGAGCGGACTGGTCGGTGCACTGACGCCGTCGTCGTACAAGTGGGGTTTCTATGTTTTCGGTTGCCTGACGCTCTTCTATGTTGTGTAAGTTCGTATATGCAAACCCGTATTCCGGTGTACTGACGTCGTGCATGGCATAGGTTTTCCCTCTATTCAGCGGACTGCGGTCGCGTTTGCTTGAAACACACAAGAGTAAGTACGGCATGAGCGCTGTCTACCTCGTGGTCATCTGGATGCTGTACCCGATTTGTTGGGCCTTCTCCGAGGGTGCGAACGTGTTGACGGTCGATCATGAGATGATCTTCTACAGCATTCTTGACCTTTTCTCTGGCCACTTTTCCTCTTCTTGCTCCTTGCTTCGTTGCAGGGTGTCGACTACGATGGCTTCGGGCTGCAATCGGCAAGGCCTCGGATTACGTGAACGTGCCTCCTCGAGCTGAGAAGGCGCGTGACCCTGGTATGTCTATGCCTCAGCCTCAGACTGGCGCCGCCGTATAAAATAGGAAAAGAATGTCGTTTTTTGTATATACTCATATCGCCAGTGCCTATGTATCTTTCATATGTCTTTACTCTTTAAGCCGTCATCGATGTGTATTTTGTGTAACAAAAGTATTGGAATCCGGCAACTCGGAAACAACCGAGGTAACGATCACGCGTCTCTTGTCACTATCTTCGACGTCGACCGCCTCGGCAAAAGCGTGAAAATATCTCAGTGACAAACAAACTGCACGCGCGTGGAAAGCTATACAATGAATTTGACATTGTACGCCGTCAATGCATTCATCGTCCTCGATACGGACGGGCATCGCGTCCTTGCCAAATATTACTCGCCGAAGGGGCGGATGCACCTGGGGGATCCTGATCCCAACAAGGGCTTGCATGGACTGAAGGAGCAGCGGGCATTCGAGAAGGGTTTGTTCTCGAAGACGAAAAAGCCGGGAGGTGCGTGTTCCATCAGCCTTCGAGGTTGTGTTTGCATTTATCTTACCCATACAGGCGATATCATTCTATACGACGGACATCTGGCGGTGTATAGACACTCGCTGGACCTCATCTTCTACGTCCTCGGAAGCCCGCAGGAGAACGAACTGATGCTGCATTCCGCGCTGTCTACATTTATGGAGGCGATCAACCTGCTCCTGCGGAACCAGGTCGAGAAACGGGCGGTGCTGGAGAACCTGGACTGTGTCATTCTCTGTCTGGACGAGACGATAGACGATGGGTGGGTTGCTTTGCTCCAAGCAGAATTTTATTTATTTATTTTGGCTCTACAGGATCATCGTAGAGACCGACTCGACGACGATTGCGTCTCGGGTGAGCCGCCCTCGAGCGGACAGCACGGAGATTGTGATAAACGAGCAGACGCTGCTGAATGCGTATCAGACAGTGAAGGAGAAGATGCAGCAGAGGATTGGACAGTTGTAGGGACTAGTATTACGTAATCTGGTGGTTAGTAGGGAGGACGGGGTGTGTGTGACTTGGCATCAGCCATGTCTGCCCGACGACAGGCGTCGACCACTTCCCTTTCAAAATACGCCAGAGCTGGCTCTCCCGATCCTGCTGCTCGCTCTCTCGACTACTGCAATGCCTTTTGGGGTCCCAGTGATGCTGGTGTCGACGTGTTGTTCGCTAGGATGCGTGGTTCCGCAAGGACCATGGAAGAGCTGCGCAACTTTTGGAAGGAGAGGTGTGTCACACAATAGCGCGTATCCTTCCTCGCATCCGACGACTTCTCTTCCTTTGAGGGCTGCCATCGAGGAAGAATACGCGAAACGCCTTGCAAAGCTCACAAAAAGCACCTTGGGACGGGACGAGATAGGGTATGTGCCGCCCTTTCATTGCTTCCCCCCTCTCACGCCGCTCCCCCACGTCAAGCGAGTTTCGAAACTCCCTCGACACACTTCGCCTGGAGACGGACAAGCAGTCCTCCTTCCATCTCCAGCTCGCCCAGCAGATCCGCAACGAGCTCGAAAACCCCGTCGCTGCGTTCGTCGCCCGTCAGGCCCAACATCGCAAGGGTTATCAGGCCACAATCGAGAAACAATTCAAAACAAAGCAGGCGCAGGAGGGCCACGTCAACAAAGCCCGAGAGAAATACGAACAGGATTGTCTCCGCATTAACGCCTACACTGCGCAGAGCACCCTCGTGCAAGGCAAGGATCTTGAGCGCATTTCCCTAAAACTCGAACGTGCGCAGCAGACGGTCCACTCAAACGAACGCGAATTCGGCAACTTTGCACGTGCGCTACAAGACACCGTCTCCAAATGGGAGCAGGATTGGAAGCAGTTCTGCGATAGCTGCCAGGACCTCGAGGAGGAGCGCATGGAATTCACAAAAGACAACGTCTGGGCGTACGCCAATGCCGTCTCCATCGTCTGCGTTTCTGACGACGAGGTGAGTGCCTCGCCGTCTAAAACTTCCGGCATCAGTTGATCGTCGTGATCGTCCCTCAGTCTTGCGAACGCTTGCGTCTGGCACTCGAATCGTTCGAACCAGAGAAGGATCAGGAGAATTTCGTTCGCGATTATGGTACCGGGAACGCCATGCCGGACCCTCCACAATTCGTAAACTATTCTTCCGCTGAAGGTGCTCCCCTCACCTCTTCGGCTTCAAAAGTAACGAGCCGGCCCGCTCAGTTCGCTCGCGCCACACAACGTGTTAACCGACTCCCCTCTGCACCACCTCAGCCCGAAGATGAACAGCCCTTCGTCAATACGGCAGGTGTCGGCGCCGGTAACCGAACCTCGGGTACTACCGACCCCATGTCTATACGTACGACCAACCTTTCAAGGGCAAGCACACGCCGCATTGCGCCACAAACAAATGGTAACGGCAACGCGAACGGGGCTAACGGCTTTTCTCCCGGCTCTTCCCCTCCGACCACCGCATCCCGCAACACCGGTAATTTCGCTGCTGCGCAAGGCGCAGCACAGCCGCCGATCAATTCAACCCAGCACGAACTCGTTGTAGGTGATAATACCTACAAGGTCGATCTTTCTAAGGACCAGCAGGGCAATAATTCCCGTGCCAGTGCCGGAGCTGCAAAGGTCGGCGATGAGACGGACCCTATGGTGCAAGCAATGGCCAATCTGCGTACCTCAACCGTCGGGCGAAGTGTAACGCGTAAAATCACTCCAGACCCTTCTGGACCACCCGGCGGCTCTTCCTCTACTTCTCCCTCGAAAGTCCTCGCACCGCCTACGAGCGTCTCACCCCCAGGCCGTAATGTCGACTATCGCAATTCCGCCGAAATCGTCGTCGGCGGCCACCCGGCGGCACAGCCCCCCAGTTCACGCTCCACTTCGCCTGTGCCACCAACCGCCACATTCATGCAGCCGCCGCCACAGGCGCCCGCGCCCGTCGTGGACGCTGTCATTGAGTCGTACCACCAAAGCTTCCCAGGCGAGCGTCGCAGCCGATCTAACAGCCGTCGTGCGAGCTTCAATGCGCCAGCGCCGCAGCAAATGGCAACTGCACCTTCCCATGGCCATGGGAGTCATTTGGAGCGCCCGCCCAGCCGAGATGGACAAGCTGGCATCGGCGCCAATGGTCGTTCCCGCAGTCCGTCACTTAGTCACCCCCCTTCTCGAAGCGTCTCTCCTGCACCTCCGCTCGGACCAGGACCGGGATCCGGACCCGTACCTGCACGCGGTGGTATCGTCAATCATGGCGACCAAGGTCCAGGACAGTATCGCGCTACGACGCCGAACAGCGTCGGTATTGCTCTTGATCCGCATGGAAACGTCGCCGTAGACGCGATGGCGGATGCGTATCGTCAACAGCAGCATCACCATCACCATCAGCACCAGCACCAGCAACAGCAACAGCAACAGCAGGTGGTACAGCAGCAGCAACAGCAACAGGTCGCGCAGACTAGGCAAGTGCAGCAAACGCAAGGGCCCCCAATGCAATCCCCGCCATCCGTGCAAGCCCAATACCAACAAGCACCTCCACCCGCCCAGCCACAACAACAACAACAACTCCAAGCACTCGGCGCGCGATCCCCCGCACAACGCCAGCCCAGCGTCAGCCATTCGTTCGGCGTGCCACCAGGGGCATGGCAGACTGGCGCTGCGCCGCCACCTCCGCAGCAGCAGTACGTTCCGCCACCACCGGTGCAGCAGCAGCAGCAAGTCCCGCCACACTCGCCGGCGTACGTGCAAGCTCCACATCCATATGCGAATGCGCCGCCATCACAGGTGTACCACGCGCCTCCACAAGTAACGTACGGGATGCAACAACAGCAACAGCAACGTCAGCTGCAGCAACAACAGCAGCAGCAGCGCACGGCGTCGAGCGGTGGTGGTGGGGAATATTATGGACAGCAGCAGGGATACGCGCCGCAGCCGCCTCCGCAACAGTATCAGCAGCAGCATCAACATCAGCATATGGGGTCGTATGGAGGAGCAGGAGGCGGGTATAGGGCTGTCAGTCCTGGCCCGATTAATAGGACGCCGTCGCCGCAGCCGCCTCCGATGGTGCTCACGCGGCCTCCGCCGCCATCACTCTCGGAGCCGCCGACGCAGCAATACACAGAGGACGGGCGGGGTGTACTTTTCTACGGTGCGTGCGCGACTTGGTATCTGATTCGTTCGTGGAGTGCTGAGGTTGGGATACACATGGCATGCAGTGCGCGCGCTGTATGATTATACAGCGACGATACCGGAAGAATTCGATTTCCAGGCTAACGATATCATCGCTGTTACTGCTACACCTGAAGATGGGTGGTGGAGTGGCGAACTGCTCGATGAGAAACGGCGTGTGCCGGGGAGGCATATATTCCCGAGCAACTTTGTGCAGCTGTTTTGAGCGTGTAGGGGGTTGTATATTTATTTTTTGACGTTCGTTCTGCCTCTTTTTTTTTTGCTTTTTCCTTCGTGCGTTGCGTCGTGCTGGGGATGCATGCATGCATTTGACAGAACAGTGGGGATGTCAGGGATGTAATATGGTGGTGCGATACTTGGTACGATTTTTACTGACGCTCGAGCTTTGTGTGAAGTACCCCTTCAATAATTATTTATTCGCTTTTGTGTGCTTGGAGGGTAGTGTGAATGACAGCACCCGGCGAACAGTGCTCGCAGCCGAAGCGTACTCGCCGCCATGCTGGCACCGAAGTTGAGCACCGCCGCCCCGATTCGAGTGGAGATCACGTAGAATTCAGTCATGGTTACGGACATATACGGGGGCGGTGAATGATTCATACAACAGGTGCAAGAAGAGGGTAATTGGGGGCCACTGTTCGGCACCTTATATTCATGCAAGGTTTGAAGTATCAGAACGCCCGCCACGCCCGGTGATGAATCTCACATCATCTTATAACTTTCATAGGGCCTCGCCCACCCATCGCGACATCGCGAACCCCTCATTCCCGATCAAAAAGCACTACCCAATCTCTATGTAGTCTTTCCCATTCCTTTCTGTTGTTGCTACAGTCGACTCTCTCATAACCCATACCCCTTCCGGAAAGGCCCAGAGGTATGGGTTATTGAGGGGTATGTGTTATCTGAGAGGGTCACATATAGTCACGCGTGACCCATCACATGTCGTACCGACTCTAAGCTTGCAACAAGGCACTTGACTCCGGTCAAGACTACAGAACATAGTACTTCTAGCTTCTTTTGTGTTGACCATCTCAAGGGGTTTCACTTTCTGTCTAAATGTTAACAATGTTTGGAGGCAGAAGCATGGAAGATGCGAGCACAAGTGTGAGCAGAGAAAAAGGTTCCAACTCAACAAAGAGGAGGTTTGTGTTTTGACCTTGGTTTTGACTTCGAAAATTGCTCATCACTATACAAACACTAACCAAAAGTAGAGAAATATCAATTGTTGTTGAGTAATCCGTGCCAATTTAGTTGACATTTAGCCATTAAGCGCTTATTAAGCGCCCAAACCTATGGGTTATTGACCCCAAAATGGGTATGGGTTATTGGTTATTAGAGAGTATGGGTTATGGGTACAAAATCCCCGCATACCAACTTGGGAAATCGAAAAAGGTATGGTTTATTGAGGTGTATGGGTTATGAGAGAGTCGACTGTAACTGACTCGCTAACGTACAGATGCTTATTAAAATGGTATCATGCGTGTGACGGTGCCAATCAAGCTTAGGTAATAGAGACTCACACAGCTACGATCGACTCGGGGGAATCTCGTCCCCGTTCATGTCCTTGGCCCGTTTTACATTGAACACGGACAACACGCGCGCCGTCACTACAAAGAGCGTCGCGTCGACAAAGTGTCGTCCCGGGTATATTCGCCTGCCCGCACCGAATGCCAGCCCGAGCGAGATTGCCATTGCCGGATCGTCGCGGAAGGTCCCACAGGGAGGACCATCTCTGGGTTGTGTAGGATAGCCCTGTCAGTCAATCCATCTCAGAACCATCTCGTGACATGTAATTGTCGCGCGCCATGCATTTGGTATGACTGCAGCGCCTACAACATGCGATTGAAGGTCTTGATCATGACCTGCAGTGAGCCGAGGTTGAAAGATGATTACAAACCTTTGGGGAAAACCTCCCCATTCAAATGTTAGTACACGGCGCGGTTGATGAGAGAAAGCCAGTCGCACCGATTGGCGTCATGATTGTGTGCCACATTAACAACTCTTTGCTCATTGCTTCTATGTATGGAAGAAACGGTTTTTCGTCGTACATCAGCAGCCTATCTCTTGAGACGACCGAATCGAGTCCTGCTTACGCCCGCTTCTGTGCCCCTGGAAATAGGATGAGCGCGAGGAAGAGGGCTTACATTGAAGAAATGATCTGAAAGTCGTGTCAGAGAGGAAGCAAGACATGGGAATAGGGAAAACACGCGCCGAGCCTGCGCCCGCTAATGCTCGACGTAAGCGATAGTACATGCATTCACAGAGAGCGCGAGGATTTACCTTGGAACATGGACCCGAGAACATCTCTGATGGCTTCCATTGACTGCCAGTTGGCGTTCCAGACCACTCAGACGATCTGCCTCTTGGAGGTATTCAGCTGCAAGAGATGGTATGGCTTTGCCGTCGCGCTGGTGTTCCATTTTGAGCAAAGGCTATCTCTAGAATAATACATTGAAGCCTGATGATGTCCATGCCTATATTCATCTCATCTGGCCTCTGATAGGCAAGTCTCAGGCAAGGCCCAGGTTTGACTGGGTCTAACTTACCAACAACGCCACCCTTCTAGTAAAATTTACTTATAATTATGGAATTCTTCCAGTAAATACTGTTACTAGTATTGCTTTTCCCAAATTTTGCGCGCAAAAACAGACTCATATGGTCAACGTCAGAAACATTCCCTGCTACATACGAAACCGGATATTACAGTAAGAAGCAAAAAATGAATGCCAACTGGACACCACTGGACCTAAGGCTGATTAAGCCAAGCCATTCGCTCTGATCAAGTCCTCAGCGAGATTATCTCTCGGAGTGATAGCACAGTCAAAGTGGGGTACTTGACTGTCAGGAGGATCAGCGAGAAAACAAGCATTCGGTGGGCGATAGAACTTTACTACTACTCACATCACAATCGCGCCAGGGACCGGCGAGTTCGCAACTTTCACGGGAATTTCGTTACCATCCTTGTCCGTTGCCCTTGTCACTTTAAACACGGACAAAACCGACGCCGTCACGACGAAGAGCGTCGCGGCAACAAAGTGCCGCCCCGGGCAGATCCGCCTGCCCGCACCAAAAGCCAATTGGATCAAGGGGTCATCGCGGAAAGTCCCGTCCTCGTTAAGGAAACGCTCGGGTTTGAATTCCTCTGGGTCAGGGTACAGCTCCGGGTCGTACAGGACAGCCCTGTCTCCCACTTTTTATCAGCATGGTCCCAATAATCGCTGACACCGTAAACGCACCATGCGTTAGCTATAACCACAGAACCTACCAATCAACAGATTGCGACTTCGGGTCCAAGGTTGAAAGCCGATAAACCTTTTGGAATGAAGCGGCCCTTATAGACGTCGTCGTCGGCTGGGGAGTGCGGAAGGCCTTGAAAGGGATTTTAGCGGGATGGAATCGAGCTTTAGGCGTTCGAACCCATTGGCGTCACCATCTGCCACCTCAACAACTCCTTGCTTATATGTACGGGAGACTCGGTTTGTCATCGTACGTTGGCAGTCTATCTCTGGATATGACAGAGTCCAGTTCTGCCTGCGCTCGCTTCTGTACCTCCGGATAGAGTGCAAGCGCGAGGAAAAGAGAGGACATTGAGGACACAGTCTGACATCAGCGCGTCAGCAACAATCAAGGCCAAGGCGGTAGGGAGGAGTACACACTGTTTCCGAACCGGTTGACGCTCGACGTAAGCGCTATGTGCTTTGGTCCTGGCAGAGTACGTATAAACTCACCTTGAAACATAGACCCTAGGTATTTTTGACAACTTCCTCTGCCAATTGGCATTCGGGACCACTCAGAAGATCTACCTCTTGGAGATGTTCACTCGCTAGAGATGGTACCGCAGAGCCATCTCGCTTGTGGTCTGTGAGTAAAGATAAATTGTGGGAGCGCAACCCATTCATACCATAGAGTTCCTCACGAAGTCGATAGGTTCGTTCTTCAACCTCCAGCCCAACTCCCTACATTCAGTCGCCACTGGCTCATACTTGAACAAAGGAACCCACGAGGGGAGGTACTGGACTGATTGCAGCTGTGAGATTGCGGACAACAGGGGATAAGAAACCGTACGAAATGGTAGATGATTTACTAGCGCTGCCCCAGGCAGGGCAAACTGCGACATGATTTCGGCAGTCCTCCTTGCTGGCATCAAGATATCGTCGTTCTTTTTCAATTCGTACCCGTAAGTGAGGAACATGACAAGACTTCCTTGAAGACTGGAGACGAGTCAACAGTAGCTGGGAAATCGAGGGACGAGACCAACTGGTCTATATGTTCACGGAAGTCCTTCGGCGTGGAAAGTAGCTGGCCAAGGAATGCCCGTGTCTTCTCCTCAATGAGACGCCGATGCAGGGCTGTTGCTCCAGGGCGAAGACTACGATCCAATAACTTGCGACCATCACGCCATAGTTTTCCCTTTCTAGCAACAGGCAAGGTCCAGTTGACACCCATTCTGAAAAACATGGGTCGTTGGTACCTAAGGATAGGTGTCTGAACGAACGCACATCTCAAAGATAGGAAACCGTGTTCGATCAGAGTACAAGTCCCCGCGCTTTTCAAGTAAGTCCTTGATAGCTTCCAACGAGCACAGAACTACAACTGTTTGGCCTAAAACTTGGAGGCATACGACATCACCTGATAAAGCTCGGCTGAGAGGAGGAACACTAGGAATCAGTAGGCCCTACCGTGTCTCTTAGACATATTTGCATATGCTGACCAGGGGGAGAACTTCGGAACATCTAACAAATTCCCAATGACAGGCCAAGATGGAGGCCCAAAGGGATACGGGAGACCCCGTCGCCTTCTGTGGTCACAAAAGGTGAGGAGGATGTAAAGGAATGCAGAGAGCGCGAAGCAGTCGACCGCTGAGACGAGAGAGAACTGCATCATGGTCGAACTATGTAACCCGTTGTCGAGAAAGACAGGAGCAGGAGGTCCTAGTAGATTTGCACTCAGGCTGGCCGCAGTGGATAAAGAGATCAGGAGTGGCGCCTCAGGTTGCCAAGCTCGGCCAAATTTGTTGTAGTTGCAGCGCCAGAAACCCCCATAGATGACTGCTTTGGTAGCCTATATAAACCTTCCCTCGTAGAGCATATTAGACCGGTGACCGTCTGTGACTCTGTGTATGAAGGTAGACCTGCGATGGATATCGAACTATCGTATCCAGGCTGGTCACGAGCCTATGTCGAGCAGTCGTCCCTTTTTTTTGTTTTGGATAATCTTTATTCCGGGACACTACACAAGACCGGTCGCTAAGCGGCTAAGGAGTATTTGTATGCCATGTGTATATGTGGCAATAAAAGTCCCACCCGTAAGTACAGTACGTATCGCAGGTGATCGCATGGGCACCCTTCCAAAGGCGACAAAAGTTAGGCACAAAAAGGCACGGATAATTGGGGCGTGTCCAGCAATGATAAAAAAGGCAGGCGATAGTAGGGGGTCGGAAGCAGTGATGTGGGTATAGCGCGTCACACGTCACGTGTCATGTTACTCGCAGCACGAGGTTTGATCTTGTTTTCAATCGTAACCAAAGATTTGTCTACTCTGTTATCCGCGACTGCTTACTCCCTGACTGGACCTGACTGTTCAGAAATAATCGGAATGGATTCAGTGAACTGCATACAAAATCGAGAAGTGAAGCCGTAAGACTCTTTGAGCAGCCTTTACCGGGTCTTAGAAGTATTGCCAGTGCCAGTGGGGGGCTGGTACGAGTACTCCGCGAGCGCTTCAGGACAGCCTTATCAAACGGTATCAAATCACAAGCCAGTGCTAGGGAGTAAGCATGGAAGCATTCTTAGGCCGTAGTGATCTCCGTCATTCAAACGTTCAAGTTCTGGAGAGGAAGCAGGCCGGTCCAGGTTTAGCATCAGTGAATTTTTTCTCGGAAAGCACTTTAGCTCTCGAGCCACTGCACAGTAAGTACCTTGGAAACCAAGTATAACAAGAGTAATCGTAGATATTGCTTATCGACAGCTGACGGAGCATAGGATAACCAGCGATGGAGGTGAACAGATAGCCTCACGCGAGTGGCTCTGCCATCTCTGCTAGTGTGGCTGCTACTGAACTCACGTCGCTACAGAACAATTCAACAGAAATGGAAAAGAGTATACCTGCAGGATGCACAGCATGTATAACGTTCAAGCCAAGACGCTTGCCCTTATCAAATCCTCTGCGACCTTATCTCTTGGGGTAATGGAACACTCAAATTTCGGCGGATAACTTTGAAGTGGTGACTCGGATCAGCTACAGAGGTATCAGGTATTGCCTACGTTACTCACATGGCAATCCCGCCTTCTACCGACTCTGGAGCCAGCTTTGCGACAGGAATCTCGATTCCGTTCTTGTCCTTAGGCCTTGTGACCTTGAACACAGACAAAACCGACGCCGTCACGACGAAGAGCGTCGCATCGACAAAGTGCCGCCCTGGGCAGATTCGCCTGCCCGCACCAAAAGCCAAATGGATCAAGGGATCATCGCGGAAGGTTCCATCCTCGTTGAGGAAACGATCGGGATTGAACGCCTCTGGTTCGGGATATCGTTCCGGGTCGTGCAGGACAGCCCTGTCAATCTATCTCAGAACCGTCTCGGGAGCAATATCGTACACGCCCACCATGCGTCAACTATGACCATAGCACCTACAGAACGAAAGGTCTCAATTATGACTTGAGCCACATTAAAAGATGATTAAAACCTTTTGGGATAAAGTATCCTTTATAGACGTCATCATCAGTTAGCGCGTGGGGGACACCTCCATTTAGATGTTAGTACAGCGTATCGATGAGTGTGAGTAACCTGCACCCAGTGGCGTGACAATATGCCACCGAAGCAACTCTTTGCTTATTGCTTCTATGTACGGAAGACGCGGCTTATCATCGTATGTTGGCAGCCTATCTCTTGATATGACTGAGTCAATTTCCTCCTGCGCTCGCTTCTGTACCTCTGGGAACATGATAAGCGCGAGGAAGAGCGACGACATCGAAGAAATGGCCTGTAAGCTGAGCTTCAGCCAAGAAGTATGCCACTGGAATAGGGAGAACAGGTACAGTGTCTGATCCGGCTGACCCTCAACGTAAGCGACGCATGTATTCGAAGAGAACGTAGGGATTTACCTTGGAACATAGACGCTAGAATATTCTTGATAGCTTCCACCGACTGTTGACGTTCCATGCCGCTCAGACGATCTGCCTCTTGGAGGTATTCACTTGCTAGAGATGGTATAGCTGTGCCGTTGCGCTGGTGTACCATTACTAGAGACAAATTGACAGAATACTACCCAATTCATACCATGGAGTTCCTCACGAAATCGATGGGCTCATTCTTCATCCTCTTTCCGAGCTCCTTACATTCACTTGCCACTGGTTCGTACTTGAACCACGGAACCCAGGAAGGGAGGTGTTTGACTGAATATAGCCGTCAGAAAGTCAAATGAGAGTTAGGGATAAAGGAACCGCACGAAATGGGAGATGGTTTACTAATGCTGCTCCAGGTAAAATCAACGCAGACATGATGTCACCTGTCCTTCTTGCCGATACCAATATCTTGTCGTTCTCTTTCAAGTCATATCCGTAGGTGAGATGCATGACTAGTTTCCCTTGAAGACTATGAGGCGGGTCAACGGTTATCGGATAAATGTGACAGCCTGAGCGAGACCAACAGGTCGATGTGTTCACGGAAGGCTTTCGGGGTGGAAAGCAACTCCCCTAGAAACACGCGTGTTTTTTCCTCAATCAAACGACGATGCGAGGCTGTTGCGCCAGGGCGGAGGCTGCGATCCAATAGCTTTCTACCTTCGCGCCAGTATTTTCCCATTTTAGAAAGGGGAAACATCCAATCCATATCCATTCTGGGAAATTAGATGAATCAGCGACTTCAGCCTGAGTGAGAGAGAATAATGCCCAGGCCAACATCTCAAAGATCGGAAACGATACTCTATCTGAATATATATCTCCACGCTTTTCAACTAAGTCCTTTATGGCTGTCGGCGAACACAGGACGATGATTACTTGGCCAAGAACTTGAAGGCATACAACATCACCTAATAAACGTCAAACTATGTTCAAGAAAACACCAGGATAAGGCACTGCAGTCACCGTATTTCTTGGACATATTCGCAAAGGCTAACCAGGGAGAGAGCTTTGGAACATCGAGCAAATTTCCGATGACAGGCCAAGATGGAGGACCAGGGGGGTACGGGAAGCCCCTTCGCCTTCTGTGGTCACGATAGGCGAAGAGGATATAGAGAAATACGGAGAGGGCGAAACAGTCGCTCGCTGTGGTGAGAGAGATCGACATATTGGAACTGGGACACCTAGCAAGGACAAGGGGTAGTAGGGACGAGGGCAGGCACTGGCAGATGCATATTTATGAGCCTAGTAAAGTCATTCATAGAGCTTCAAGCACATGGAAGCCCTTAGATTTGGCGAGACTCCAAAATCGAACAGAATACGCGTAGGGTTGCCTTAATGTATCATGACGTGTAACTTCGTTCTGTTGTCACGTCGGCCTTTTGAGTCGGTCCAAAAATGGTCATTCAGTAATTTATTGTTCGCCAGCCTGACAAATGGGCTCGCTTCCGTCGATTTGCATGGCCAATGTCACACTTCAGCAACTTGATCGCTTGCTCCTCGATTGTTCGGATAGTACCAAGTTTCAACAACAGGAGTTGAGCAGGAGTTAATGCACGTTGACGCCATGAGAGAAGAGGGGAACATACTTTACAGAACTGTCCGAAGTCACCTACAGCAGGAACTACGGATCGGGTTCATTACCGACTCGGAGTCGAACAATGAACGCCATTGGGCGCAAACGTATTCCCTTCTTGACTACCTTTGCCTGTGCCGTAGCTTCCAATGCTTTTTTTTCAATAACTTATATTCCAGACGCAAGCCGTCCGCATCCACCGACCGAATAATCGAAAAGGCAGGTGTAGGAGGGAGGAGGTTGAGTTTTTAGTCGTCTCCCATAATTCGCGGTTATTGCTACTACCGGAGTGATACGGGTGTGAGATAAGTTGAGCGCTCGCCGACTGGTCAATACGAGTAATCGGAACCTATTCGGAGGATGAACATATTCTTTGTGTCTCACTACTTAGCTGTCCGCTCGGAGACGCCGCACCGCGTCATCAGGCGAGGGAGGAGTTGGGTACTGGCCGCGTGCGGTGCGGCGGTGTGATACGATTCAGAACCCTGGATGCGAGAATAACCATGCATTGGGTATATCAAAGCAGAGCGTATGGAAATAGCGACAACGGTACGACGGTGAACGTCACAGAGAAAAAGGAAATGTGAGGGCAAACACGTAGAGAATGGGCGGAAGAACGAGCCGTGCTTCCGCCCTTTCGCCCTTTCTCTGAAGTGCTTCTCGATCGAGAATGGAATGTTTTGCGTCCGAGGCGAAATCGCGACAGGCCGGGCGGGCGGGGCCGTCCCGGAGCGAGAAAGAGAGCGTCAGAACACTGGCGACCTCATCATCGATCTCATAGCAAAAGATATTACAGTGCGTGGCAGGGCGGATAAGAAAAAGGGTTCTGATATTTTGAACTGGAAAGAATGGGATGAGCACGTGCCGCGGCTCAGATGCTCTCTTTTATCATCTGCCAGTGGTTATCTTTTTCCGGCCCTTATTTATCGTATCGTACCACTCAATCCATTCCCTTCCACTCGCCCTATTTCTTCGATCCAAGATGTCAGTTCTTCCGTCTCATGGGATTCCACCGAGTCCGCTGGACACTCAGTTTCACTATCGCCCTGAAGCGCACCCATCCCAAGATCCTTACAAAGCAGTTCTGGGAAAGCACTACACGGCATTCTTCATGCTATCACTCAACACACTCCAAGCTCTCAGGGGTCTAGGGCCTCCTGGTCGCTTGTTTGATCATCATCACGCCAGGCCTTGCGACTATGAGGCTGAGGAGCGTTCGACCGGTTCTCCTCGCGTCCAGCAATCTACAGTGGTTTGATAGCCTGCGCCGAGGAAGGGCTTGAAGGCGAAGGCTGAGTATTTGCCGTGTTTACTAATCGGTCAATAAGTGTCGGCCCAGGTTGACTGGGGCGCAGGGTGTATATATGAGATCGAACCTGTGTAATGGGGAGAACCTCAGTTCACGGTGGGGTTTACTGACAGTGTCAGAGTGATTAAGATTAAGTACTACTATAATAAAGTCGAGTCACCGTCACCCGTACTGTATACCCAACAAAAGGAAATGAGCCATCATCGCGTCATATTGACAAATAAGAAAGGATTGTTGAAATCTGGACTAAGGGTTTGGCCAACACATCCGAACTTGAACAGGTTTGCGCCTTGGCAGTTCGACCGAGCGCTAGGGGCATCGCGAATGCTACAGACAATCAGCTTGGAATCGCAAAATGAAGAGGAATAGCAACTTACTCGAGGGGGATAGAAAGGGCAGGGGTAACAGTAGAGGCGCAAAGGAGAAGGATGGCAACAACGGACGGGTACATTGCGTGATAATCAATATGGATTTGGGTGAAAACAGAGGAACAAAGATTGGCTTGGAGGGAAATCGGAATGAGCGTGCATCAGAACGAGGGAATGGACCAGATGTACTCACCAACCAGCGCCGTAAGGAGAACAAAAGAAGTGAGAAGGGGATGGGGATTTTCTCCACATCGAAATCAAAGCACTTAAATAGGTCTTACAGTCGCTAAAGTGGAATCACATCTACGCATTCTTTGATGTGATAAAAATCATGATGCATCAAATACAATAATTGTAGTGTCCGCATAGTATTCGATCATATCACTGGCATACCGTGAAAAAGATGATGTGGCGCAGCGGTTGATGTTCTTACATTAGCCCGCCTGATGGTGCCAGTGTAGTACTCTACCAGTATAGCTTAAATGAGGCCTTACCATCAGTACGTCATTTCCTATGCCGTTGTTATACAGTAGGCATTAGAACCGGGATCAAGATGATGGAACCTGTGGGATGGGAGCAGGACAAGAGGCAGCACCAACCGGCTAGTGAGCGTCATGATGGGCAGTCGCCAGCACGCATTTGGCTGTTCGCTCGTGTTCGATGTTCAACTTCAGCACAGCAATTAACAAGGGAAACTCTGTGAAGATGTTGTAATTACTCTTCCGACCTTCAAATTCTTTCTTCAACTTGGTTCGTCACAGTCGATGGGCCTTTGCGTCCCCAATCAGAGGCCCCCTGCGTAAGGCTGCGTTATATGTAATCTCGTTTGCCATTGCATCAAAACTGATCACAGGTCTAGTCTGGGACAAGCTGATCTTGCGACATACGCACCAGAAGGTGCTTGATAAGCTGGAGATCGGCTGTCAGATCTAGATAGTGAAGCAGTATGGTTACGAACCTCGAGAAGTCGTTGGAGTGCTAGGTTCGTTTGATAAAATTGATTGATAAGAAGCTTACAATTCAAATTTCGAAAGCGATTGCCGGCAATCAGCCAACGAAAATTCGTATGAAAGAAATCAAGCCAAAGTATAGCAAGATGTATAAACGAGTTGTAGGCTGAAAATGCACGCACATCATTGCATCATCAGTCAGTCACCGTGACCCAGCCACAGTTGCGTACTAATCGCAAAGATCTCACAGTCCCGGCTAAGTAATAACCGGAATAACCGGCTACAAAATTTAATCTCCGTTTATTTTCGAACTTTCACTTTTCAAGAAAATATAAAAATTTGTTTATAAACTAATTAAATTATGTACTTTTTTATTATTATCTAAGTCAATAATGATGAGAGGGGGGGGGAGCCACATGGTGTGCCCTGCCCCTCCCTGCTTGCATGTGCTGGGTTGTGCCCCACCCATGCACCCAGGTTGTGTGCCCCCCCACCCACCTGCCTGCCTGGGTTACATACCTCCCTGCCGCCCCACCCTGTTCCCATACCTGATGCCCAGTGGGAAGTCCGTAGATCTTTTTGACTATATTTGATTTGGCATATATTTTTTGATTGCGTTTGACTCAGGTTGATTTTTTATTTGCCTGGATGAATGGATCTCGATAGTGAGTCCACTGGGAAGTTGTTTGGTTTTGTTGATCATATTTTATTTCATCATATGGATTTTCTTTGACTACATTCGACTCAAATCGTTTTTGATGATCTGTCATCTGCATCTCCGCACCACCTTGCCAGATCCTATACTAACATTGACAGGGCTCGTCACAGGCGTACATGACAGCTATCCTGACTTGCATATCAGGCTCTACCCCTCACCATTGCTGCCACTACAGCCGTTGTCGACGCAGCAGTCATTTTCATTGGGGTCATACACTGGCAACACTGCTGTGTGCCACAGTCAGGGCTAAAGAGAGAGAGTAGCGTAGCTGCATAGAGTACATGCACAAAACAAAAAGTACACAATCCAGGAATCGAATGAGTTACCAAAAATTGAGACATTAGCCAATAGGCCATTCAAGTTACACTTTTTACCCTCAGCCATGCTATATGACTAGCATTACCAGCAGGCACGATGACTTCATCGAAATTTTTGAAGTTGCTTTGTCCGACATGTGGGGAAGCCTTCCACCTTGTCTTACACCCCCCACCATTGCACATATATACCCCCTCCATTCTCCCCCCCCAATTGTCTGCTGTCGTGCCTTTCCTGCTATACACCAATTGCACACCACAAACTGTAACTACAACTGCAACCATCCGTCATCTGGAGAAGATGACATTCTGATATTATATCTGATGATGCCAGTCATCGCTTCATCATTAACACTGGTAAGATGTCGGAGTCTACCCTCGTTTTGCATCCCCTACTAACTTACAGCTACTACTGCTATTGCCCCTTCCTTCACTCCTTCCTGTAGCATCAACTAAAACATCTAGATGAGCTCCCCCCCCTTTTTTTTTTCTGTATCATTTCAAACCTGTGCAAGACAATGATGGCCACTGCTCTGCCACTATCCAGGCCATCACACACTCACAAGCCATTCTCATGTGTTCCCGAATTCACCCACTCTTACTTCTTCCTAACCCTGCTACACAGACCACTCCCAGAAGAGATGGTCAACTACGTGCATGCCAACACACTTCCTCATCTACAGATATGACAACCTTCGCAACCCCCTCCTTGACTGCGCCCTCTCACATTCTGCCTCTCCAACCATGAGTTGCACTGGGTCCTCAATGGCACCAGACTCATTTGTGCACGAGTTACTCTCCCACTCAGCAGAGACCACACTCCGTGTATATGTACCTGACAGTCCTGACCCATATGATGCCAAGTGTAACAAATGGGTTTTGTGTCCCAGACGAAACCTTCTGCACAGACTGGTGCAGGATTGACTTTTGACGTGCGACGAGAGCCAATGCTAGTTGGAAAGCGCCTCAACTAGCCAATGACAAGAGAGAGCCAATGAAGGCCTCTATAGATAGGAACAATACCACAATGGGCAAGAGACAAGCAACAGAAACGAGTGTGATTACTCTAGCTATTAACAGTACGACTGAGAACCAATATGACTGAGAATGCTAAAGTGAGGAATTCTACCGTCCCCACTACTACTTATATACTGCCAAAGGGAACCTAATCCCTCAGCAATGACTACAATGATATGAGTCCGCATGTGTCCATGAGTAAGGTATGTGTAAGTGAATGACGAAGCATCACTAATCGTCCTACCATTACTAAGTCCCTGAGTAAGTCCCTCAGTCAGCCATCTGTAATGCCTCAGTAAGCATACTCCTTGGCACTAGTACAGGCGCCTCCTGACTGATCCATCCAGAACACCTTCCGAAAGGGGATCAACCCTCGGCCCATTGGATTCTGTCCCAACATCAGACCTTTGGGCTTACACCACACGATCTTCCAGCGTCCCTACCATGCCTTCGTCAGCCTGCACGCATCCTGGTCCTGATGTGGCGAGTGTCACATGACCGCCATGAGCGATATGTAACACCGAGGGAGGAACGGGGTTTAACTGGTGGGACACACTAACACACTGATGGAATAAAGCAGCCCTTTGCGTCGATGGCGTGCTGAGTGTGCAGCACAGGGTATTCAGTACCATGCATGTATAGCTGGACCGTGCTGCGCACGAGGAGGACGAGAGTACTGGGTAAGTGACCTTCCATTCCTGGTTAGGGGGGGACTAATCACGACTTGCCCACACGACCCACCACCCAAGTCGTGCCCAATCACCCCAACCAGGGACCACCACCTCAGTCACCTCTGTGCAGACTTGGCCCATGACCAAGACATTCATGTTTTTTGTAAGTCATCAAACCTTTGAACCCGCATATATCCACTAATGACATCAACATGGACCACACCATGAGCAAGCCTTCACATCATAGCAAGTATATGGGGAGTAGTGACACACAAGCTATGCATGGCGGTGGCAGCTGGATGATAATGACAATGGTAGGTGTGGCAGCAGGTGCGGGTGCAGGCGTGAGGGTGGGTGTAATGCATCGAGCGCTGTTGTATATAGTTGAATGTACTCAGATCACCCAGAGTCGATACTTGTCGACACATGTATTTTTAGTAGATTGATATTGAATTCTATCATTTTAAAAATCTATCATACTGTGTGCACAAAGAATGGGAAGGCATCGTTTCCCATAGATTCTCATTGAACACGTCGCTGCTAGTCGAAGCAAGTTGAAAGAAATCAAATTTTAATCGATCCTATCTACTATCTGACTCGAAAAATCGAACTTTTGATTGGATCAAGGGAAATTGCTGACATTCAACTGGAAACCATAGACTTCCCACTGGGCCTGATGGGTTGCGTGTTGAGTGCATTCCTGTTGTATCAAACTTCCGTGTTCAGTCTGCACCTTAGGTATGCTTTCTGGACAGCTCCACTAACTAAGCTTATAAGATCTCTCCTATTTTTGGACTGCTCAGTCAGGCTGTCACGACGCTCTACTCTCCGCATCGTCAAGCAGCTGATGTCTCAGAAGCTGCCTCTCACTCGAGAGCCAAGCCCTCTGGCTGACCATTACTCATGTCTTGAGAAACCTTAGCATTTGGGCCTATTCACAAATGACATCATGTTTATCTCCATTTTTGACCCCAGTTTCAGGTGTGCTTGCAATGTCATAGGTGTAGCAAGCGAGAGAATTTTTCCTCATCATTTCATTGTTACGCCTCTTTTTTGCAGGAGTACTACTTGGCCCCTCAGTGTGTCCTGCAGGTCTATTTAAGAGCAACACTCTGAAGGTACAACTCATCAAACAACTTCACTTCTACCCAATTTGTCATTATCTAAATACTTTCTGTTGACAACAACCCACTTTCTACACCACACAACCAACCCAACAAATGACTAGGCTTCTGGTAACGGGGCTTAGTTGTTTCCAACAAACCCCCCGCCCACCATGACCTACCCTGTGTCTGCGGCCCTGTTCCTGGGACAGACTATCGGCAATGGTACACTCACCATTGTGTCCATTTTGGGTGCGGGGGCTTTTGGCATTGTGTACCGCACCTTCGACACCAGGACTGGTGTAGAATATGCCGTCAAACGTGTTGAGAAGGAGGGAAACGAGTATTATCAGACTCACGAGACGCGGCTTCATGCCCACATTTCGTCCCACTCCCAGCCAATGATCAGCCATGACTTCCATCATTCATGGGTCAGCTGACGGTAATATTCCCTCATCACTCATGGACCAACTGTTACATGTGGGCTGCACATGAGCCTGACTTAGGCAACGTAAGGTGAACACGGTGACTTAGCAAATCCTCAAGCACGAAGGCTGAGTAATCGTCTCAACGCTCAAAGGCGGAGTTTGGCTTGTTTGCTAGATACAAGTGGTTGTATCTAGACTGCGTTGGTCTTCCAGGGTCCTCGTGAAGGAGAAGAGACGAGACCAAGACCGATCGATTGAGAAGATAGGAAGTGTACAAGAAATCCAAGCTGTTGACTACATCAGTTGACAGCTTCCTTATAACTAACTATGGGCATCCACTTTCATCAGTGATGACACATAATACTAGTACAACTACTAATCGTATGTCAGCCGCTCACTAAGAGCATCAGTCATTGTATAGTACAGCTCACTAAGAGCGTCAGTCATTGTATTGTACATGGATTAGTTCGTCCACTCAATTGGTAAGCTTTGGGAGCAACTCGTCATCCTGCTTACTGTTGCCCGAACGTTGCACCAACTGACGTTGGCCGACATGCAAGATTCTTACCTAATTCATGGGCCAACTGACATCGGGTGGGTTTCCGGAAAAAGACCTGGTCCAAAGCCTGGGGTGGATGGGAATGCACTTGGGCATTGGGAATCAATCTGTAAGGGATTTCCGAAGCTCAGGAAAGTGTTACGAAGCCTGGGATATACATCCACAAGCTTGGGGTATTTGGACAGGGTTTTTACCCAAAGCCTTGGATGTATGCCCATGAGCTTCAAGTGACCAGACAAAGAATGTGTTTGGACAGGGTGTTGACCCGAAGCCTTGCACATCCACCCATGAGCTTCGGGAGTCAGAACCAAGGATGTGTTCAGACAGGGTGTTGACCTAAAGCCTTGTACATCTGCCAATGAGCTTCGGGGGTCCGAAGAGAGGATGTGTTTGGACAGGGTGTTGACCCGAAGCATTGCATGGCCAGCCATGAGCTTCAGGGGTTTGAACAGATGATGTATTCCAACAGGGCATTGACCCGAAGCCTTGCACATCCACCCATGAGCTCCAGGGGTCTGGACAGATGATGTCTTCCAACAGGGTATTGACCCGAAGCCTTGCACATCCACCCATGAGCTTTGGGGGTTTGGACAGATGATGTCTTCTGACAGGGTATTGACCCGAAGCCTTGCACATCCACCCATGAGCTTCGGGGGTTCGGACAGTTGATGTGTTCGGACAGGGTATTGACCCGAAGCCTTGCACATCCACCTATGAGCTTCGGGGGTTCGGACAGTTGATGTGTTCGGACAGGGTATTGACCCGAAGCCTTGCACATCCATCCATGAGCTTTGGGGGTTTGGACAGATGATGTGTTTGGACAGGGCATTGACCCGAAGCCTTACACATTCGCCCATCATGACCCTTGAGCTTCAGGTGTTTGGACAGTTGATGTGTTCGGACAGGGTATTGACCTGAAGCCTTGCACATCCATCCATGACATCAGGAAAAGAGCGAGGTCTTTACAGGCGGCTTTGGTGGCTTGAGAAAGTGAAAAAAGTGTTTGAAGCCGAAAAAGTCATGGAGACCCCGTGACTTTGCTATGCTGGGTCCATTTTCTTGGGAAAGCGCGTACTGTCTTTTCAAAGCCGACAGCACTTCGTCAAGCTGGTAAAGACCTCAACTTGAAGTCCTATAATCTCTCTCTTAAACCCGTTGTATACTGTTGTAAAGCCAGGAAAATTTGATTTATTTGCGATAGCCTACTCGAATTTAGATGGCTACATGACAAGATTTACTCTATCTACTGTACAACGCTTCCTCCATAGCCCAAGGAATAGCACCCGAGTCACGGCGACTCATCAACGCTTCATCACCTGATTCGGATTTGACCATCCACCCTACTTGCACGAACTCCATCATCTCTACTTCCCTCGCCGTTGCTTGCTTCGGATTCGACCAACTTACCTCCCTAGTACTGGAACCAAGTCCCTCGCTTCTTCGCCAACATGTCTTCAGTGTCACCAAGGTACTCGGACTTACGCCAATGAGGCGCTGTGGCCATTGTTGCCCTGCCATGGTGTGACGTGAGATGAAAGAAAGAAAAAAGGAAAGAAAAAACATATCTGTGAGTAAGATGGCGGCAATGTGGCCAAGCTAAGGTAGATGGTGGTTGGTGGTGGTGTTGGCGGTGGAAAGCAGGTGGCGAGGGAGTAGAATGGGGTGATTGGAAATGATGCGGCCTGCTGCCTGGGGCGTGAGCAATGGGGTATCAACGGAATCGGTGTCACAGACTCACACTAGAGCAGCTGGAGTGGCCCGTGAAAGCACAACCTGTGGGGAAATAGAAAGCGGCAGTGTGTCCTACATTGGTTGGAGATGAGGCAGAAAAAAGGGAAGGAAAAAAAACACTTATTCATGGTGTGAGCGAGCCAGAACGCGTGGTGTTTGCAGTTGTGGTGTAGTGCATACTGGTTGTGTCAATGAGAGGCATGGCAGTAGTGGGGGAATGGGGGGACGGAGAGAATGAAGGGGGAACAATGGTATCAACTTGGCAACGAAGGGAGGAAAGGAAGCTTCCCACGATTCGACCTATCAACAAACAATGAGAATTTTTTTTTGACGAAGTCACTATGCCAGCTGACAAACCAATTCATATAACACAGGGAGAGTATCGGGGATGCAGTCGATATGGTGTATTGGGATATATTGTTGGTGATTATTTTTAGAGCGGCTGGGTGTTCGATTTCCGGGCTTACCTTTTTTTGACCGTGATTAGCGATGTTCGCTACTACTCATATAGCACGAGGTGAGTAAAGACATTGTAGTTGATGTGGTGTATTGGACGCTAACTGTTTTACACTTGGTCGAGTCGAGGGTTCGATTCCTCGCCTGAACTTTTTTTTAAATCCTGATTAGTAATCGAGTAATCTGTGAGCTGCTCTGTCAGGTTACGACCGGACCCGGACTCTGACCACGACCACGACAACTACGTTGCGACCAAGACCCGACACGTTGACAATGACAGGACCGGGTGATGTTCATGGCGACGACTGTGCTGAAGTGACGACGAGGTGGCCTCCCGGTGATGACAGCTGTGGCGACAAGCTGACGGCGACAGCCATGACTACGACACGACAACGACGACGGCTGCACCAGTAATACCGCATCCACGCATCGACGACGGCCACGACGACAGCTGTGAATGACAGAGGTCGTGATGACCACCATGGCCACAACGTCAACGGTGACAGCAGCGATGCAACAACGTGAGTGCGGTGGGCACGACGGTGATGACAGCAGTGGTGTGGCGAGTGGGACACATGTTCCAGTATATCTACTGTAGTTGCAGTTATACTACCTTTTTTATTACGAATCACATGCTGTCTTTCCCAAAGCCCTTGTAGCAGTGAAAGCCTTTGAACTCTGAAGCTGAAGTCCGAAAAAGATAAAAAAGCCACTTAAAAAAAAGCCGAAGCCCTCAAACCCCGAAGCCAAAGTGTATAAGCCACCCAACTCCAAAGCCAAAGACCATGCTGTTTCCCTGATGGAGCTTCAGGGGTTCAGACAGATGATGTGTTTGGACAGGGTATTGACCCGAAGCCTTGTATATCCATCCATGAGCTTTGGGGGTTCGGACAGATGATGTGTTCAGACAGGGTATTGACCCAAAGCCTTGCACATCCACCCATGACCTTCGGGGGTCTGAACAGAGGATGTGTTTGGACAGGGTGTTGACCCGAAGCCTTGCACATCCACCCATGAGCTTTGGGGGTTTGGACAGATGTTGTGTTCTGACAGGATGCCTTGCATGTCCACCTCTGAGCTTCAGGTCATTGTATGTATGATGTGTTCAGACAGTGCTTTCACCTGAAGTCTTGGATGTACACCCATGAGCTTTGGGTGTCCAGATGAGGATTTGACCTGAAGCTTAGGATGTGCATTCCTGAGCTTCACGTCTCTGGACACAGAAGCGATCCAAAGAGCATCTCAACCTCAAGCATAAGATGCACACCATTGAGCTTCATGTCTCCACACCCAAAATAGGTCTTAAGATGGTTCTGACCTGAAGCCTGGAATGTATAACCCTGTCCCTCAGGCCTCCAGACAGAGAACATATCCAAACAAAGGTTTGACCCAAAGCTTAGAATGTACATCTTTGAGCTTTGGGTGTCTTGACAGAGAACATATCCGAACAAGGATTTCACCTGATGCCTGAATGTACACATCTGGACTCTAGTCCAAGTGCTGCCCAGATGCCATCCCTGACTGAGGTTCAAAGGTCATGCATATTTCAATACATCCCAAGGTATAGATACTATTACATTCATTCACCATATTCAATAAGACTTCCACTTTTCCACAGGCCAACAGTGTACAATTTGGACTATGAGTTAGAACCCTGGGTAAAAAGGCAAACCGAGGAATGTTCATCACTGGCTTTGCATCATCACCCTGAATACATTTCTGTGGGCTCATGGCTGGATGTGCAAGGCTTTGGGTCAACACCCTGTCTGAACACAACCTATGTTAGCATCCCCAAAGTTCATGGCTGGGCATGCAGGGCTTCAGGTCAACACCCTGTCTGAATAGATCAACTGTCCAGACCCCCAAAGGTTATGTGTGGATGTGCAAAGCTTTGGGTCAATACCCTGTCTGAACACATCCTCTGTCTGGGCCCCCAAAGCACAGGGCTGGACATGCAAAGCTTTGGGTCAACACCCTGTCTGAACACATTCTCTGTTCGGACCCCTGAAGGTCATGGGTGGATGTGCAAGGCTTCGGGTCAATACCCTTTCCAAACATATCAACTGTCCAAACCCCTAAAGCTCATGGGTGGCTGTACAAGGCTTTGGGTCAATACCCTGTCTGAACACATCAACTGTCTGAACCCCCGAAGCTAGAGAGTGACAGGGGTAACCCCAGGGTAAAAAATTTCAACCCTTACCCGTACCCCTTCCAAACCCCTACCCGCATAAGGGGTACGGGTTTTTGACGGGTAGGGGTAGGGGTTGAGCAGGGGTACCGGGGGTAGGGGTTACCCCGAGGGTTCGAGTCAAGGGTATGATATATTGAATGCGCGCGAGGGCGATGGATGAAGGCAGCGACGATGCATGCACCCTGACATCACACATTAGCTACTACTTGTCCGTAATACTAGTAATTGTGTCCCAATCATCTTCCAGCTCCTTTTCCTCACCATCGACCTCCGGAAGAGCTGCAGCCGCTCTGATATCATGATCCTTGATGAAACCCATTGAGCTCCACTCCCCAACACACATCAGTGCACAAGTTGATTGGACCGAAAGCTGGCTGCGTAGATGGGACAATAGGATACGTCCCTTGCTGAAGACACGTTCGATGTTGACGGATGTAGCTAGAAACATGATTAGTGTACGTTGTATACCCCTAAGATGTGTGTTACGCACCTGGAATCGAAAGATAATCCATGGCCATACGGGAGAGCGACGGATAGGCCTGTTGCCTCTCAAACCACCACAGCACGACATCACCGACATGCTCGGGATCGCTACTGAGATAGCACTCAAGCTCGTCGCGGAGATCGGATCGCGTGGGTGCAACAAGTGCCGGAAGTTCGTCGAACACATTCTTCGGTGCTGATATTGTTTGCCGCTGTAATAAGATATGAACAAGTCGACTGAGTTACCTCTGAAAAGAAAAGGAACGGCGCACCTTGTCTGACGATACCGGCTTCTCACCGGGTGTGTGTGTGTTTTTATAGCACATCTCGAATGTGTCCCGGACAGCAATATATGCTGCCCTACACCGCTTCTCGGACCAGCCAGCGTTCTTGAAATACTTGAGTTTGTGCCAAGGATGGAGAACTGGGAAAATATCAACACTGTCAAATGGTAGTGAAAATGTAGTACTGACTCATTGCAATCCGATAAACATCGGATAGATCTGTCTTGAGGTGGTAATGGGTTAGCATTCGCTGATCCATGGATAACACTGCCCGCATCGGTGCAGAGAAGTGCTGGTCGGTGGTGTTTGCTGTGAGGACGTTGTTGATGTGGCTCATAGTGGGAATTACAGTCGCCAGGTTCGGGATTCCGCCTCGTGAGAAAAACAGCATCGCGTCCTTAAAGACCTAATGGGCGACGTCCAAGTTAGTAGATGAATGAGAGGAGATGAGACTAGGACTTACCTTCAGAACCTCCCTCAGCTGTTTTGCGATATCCCACTTGTCATCGTCCATCTCGTACTTGCAAAGCTTCATCTCTTTGTCGCCAGTGATGGTGTCCAAGGCCTCTCGATATGAAAGAGAAAAATCCAACATGTCATATGTGGAATTCCAGCGGGTGGTGACATCCCGTGGCATCATGTGACTGTTTAGATGGAGATCACTAAGCACGGTGTACCAGCGGGGAAGGACAATAGTTGAGGAGTTCTTGATGGCGTACGCCATCTTGCGGAGCTACATGCTGGTTGATTATTCAGCATTGACTTAGCAATAAACAAACACGACGCTCACCTTTACCAGCACCCTACGGATTGGCTGGATGTTATCATCCAAATCCTTCTGCTTGTTCTCTGACATCTCCTCTCGTTCATCAACCCAACCATCTGTATCATCTTCATCGCCCTCAATTTCGCTGTGCACACCCTCCCTTGTTGCAAGTTCTTCCTTATCAAGATCCTCAGCCGACACCATGAGCTCCCAGAGTATATCATCAAAGGATTCATTTCCTTTCATCTTAGGTACGTCGAACTGTTGAATGATACTCTTCGCAACGAGGTTGACTATGTGATCAAAACACCAAGTCCGGTTTGATTCCCCAGGGAAGATCTCCAATCGATCTTTCAGTGCTGCAACCATCGTATCGTTGTTGGAAGCATTATCGCAAGTAATGCTGAGGATCTGGGCCATGGTAAGCACTCTATCTGATCCAAGACCATTGTGCACTCACTTTATCGGTAATCGCAAAGTCATCAAGTATTTTCGCAAACACGGCTGCAAGATGTGCCCCTGAGTGGCTCTCAGTGACTTCCACAAGATTGAGCAACATCGTGATGAGGACACCGTCCTTTTGAAAGTGGACAGTCACGGCGACAAATGCCTTGTGATTCAGGGATGTCCATGCGTCAGTCGCGAAACTCAACATGCCGTTGTGTTCCTGTCAGGTTCGTCCATTTCTTTTTTCTTAGACTCATTATTGATCTGATTCACGCACATGCAACACATGGGCAATCTGCTCTCGGCACCAAATGAAGACTTTCTTGACATCACAAGACACTGTTCAAGCTGAAGGTATGTAACACTCCGGTCGACCAGTCTTCATCAGGCACTGAAACCCCTGATCGTCGACAATTTTGAAAGGATGCATACTCTCAGCAACCCATCGAACCATTTCCACCCTAACATGAGGCGACAGTTTCTCAGCGCGACAAAGCGAAGTTGCAGACTGGAGCACTCACCAGGATTCTGTCCTGGTATGTTGTCGGTGCGAGAACGTTACCCTTTCCTCTCCCACCTGCTCAAACGCTGCTGTGATTGACCCATCTCTCAGTATAGGTTTTGCAAGCACAGCATGAGCAGCGTAGACATCCTTCACAGTTCCTGCTGCTTGCACAGCTTCCACCCCCCAACATATCTTGGCATGGCATCTCAGGTTGCTGGTGGATGTCGTGTCTGCAGTGTAACGTCCCGGGTCATAGCAGGTATCTGACCTAACCCATAAGCGATGGGACGTGATCAAAGGGGTGCTTACTGTTCGTCTCTGACTGATGCTCGTGGACTTACTCATCTATACGTTGTTGATTACTGATAGTCTTACCAAGCCGGTTGATGTTACTGACTGTACGATTACTGAGTAGTAGTAGTTGTGGCGTTCGTATTAGTGGACGATTATCCAGCAAGTAGTAGTAGTGGCGGTCTCGCTGACGAAGGCGGATCGCGCGTTAGTGTTATAAGGGAGCTATCGACTGTTGTGGTCGATAGCTTGGATTTCTTGTACCTTCTCAGACTCGTTAATCCAAAGCCGAGTTTTCACCTCTACTCTCTCGTCCCTTGGGACCGCGTGTTCAAAGTACCAACTCCGCCTTCGTGCGTTGAGGCGTCGCTCAGCCTTTGTGCTTGAGTAAGATCACTGCTAAGTCATCGCGTTCACTCTACGTCGCCTAAGTCAGGCTCACGTGCTGCTCGCACGTAACATGCAGTATTTAGATACCGCCGAATATGTCAGCCACACTTACCCTTTCCCTTGCAGATTTTAGCGCTACACTCAAACACGTGAGCGTGGCGACCTTCAATCTGGTCGATAGCGGGAGTTGGCTTGAAAAAAGCATATATCGGTGTGTTCCATTGTTTTATCAGTCGCTCTACAATTTCCGTGTCAGCTCTGGTAAGATAAGCCAGTTTTCTCTAAGTATACACTCACCAAGTTCGTCATCAGCGCTCTCCTCAAATGGCTCGTCCAAATCTTCGTCAACATCTATTGGGTCTTCATGACCCTCTTCAACATCATCTTCGCTGTTGCTTCCCCGGACTGGTTCTGAAGGGGATGACCTAGGTGATACTGCAGGCTCAGTCTCGCATTCTTCACTTAAATCTTGAACTGACAAGTGACCAGGCCGAACTCTCGGTACATGTTTTGCTGTCGCATTTGGTGCTGGTTTGACTCTCTTAGGGTGTTGCAGAGGGACTGCGTCACCATCGTAATCAAAATGATGGTTTGGTTTCCTCTTGCGAGGCCCTGAAATAAGGTCTGCCATGAGACACGAGGGGATGGACTGAGGAATTGCTGGGTTTAGAATGTTCAAGGCTTTTTTGTACTAGTATACGTGTATTGGCATTGATATATGGATGTCCGAAAGCATTAGAATCCGGCCTATGGCTCACACGTTGCATTGCAACGCTAGCCTCAAACACGAGCAAAGTGGGTGTAATTCATTATCCTTCAGCCACACATCACTGCCCTGGCAGCCTTGCTGCGCCACAAAATGCTCTGGCCAATTGAAAGTCACACATTTGCTGAATATCATTCTGAACGTCGGCAATGAACTCGTTCGCAGCTACTGGCTGATAACAAGGTTAGCTGGATTGGGAAATTGTGGCCACCGGCTACCGGGCCGTAACCCCTCGGTAACCCCTGATACCCCCAAGAAGGGTAGGGGTACGCAGGGGGTTACAAAATCCATACCCTTACCCCTACCCCTTGTCAACCCTTCACTCAACCCTGGGGGTTAGGTCAACCCCTGTCATTCTCTACCTGAAGCTCATGGGTGGATGTGCAAGGCTTCGGGTCAATACCCTGTCTGAACACATCAACTGTCCGAACCCCCAAAGCTCATGGGTGGATGTGCAAGGCTTCAGGTCAATTCCCTGTCTGAACACATCAACTGTCCGAACCCCTGCAGCTCATGGGTGGATGTGCTAGGCTTCGGGTCGATGCCCTGTCTGAACACATCAACTGTCCGAACCCCCAAAGCTCATGGGTGGATGTGCAAGGCTTCAGGTCAACACCCTCCCCAAACACATAAACTGTCCGAACCCCCAAAGCTCATGGGTGGATGTGCAAGGCTTCGGGTCAATACCCTGTTGGAAGACATCATCTGTCCAAACCCCCAAAGCTCATGGGTGGATGTGCAAGGCTTCAGGTCAACATCCTGTCGGAAGTCATCATCTGTCCGGACCCTGGATCTCATGGGTGGATGTGCAAGGCTTCGGGTCAACATCCTGTCTGACCACATTCTCTGTTTGGACCCCCAAAGGTCATGGGTGGAAGTGCAAGGCTTCAGGTCAATACCCTGTCCAAACATATCAATTGTCCGAACTCCCGAAGCTGATGGGTGGATATGCAAGGCTTTGGGTCAATACCCTGTCTAAACATATCAACTGTCTGAACCCCTGAAGCTCATGGGTCATGATAGGTGGATGTGCAAGGCTTCAGGTCAATAACCTGTCAGAACACATCATCTGTCCAAACCCCTGAAGCTCATGGGTGGATGTGCAAGGCTTCGGGTCAATTCCCTGTCTGAACACATCAACTGTCCGAACCCCTGAAGCTCATGGGTGGATGTGCAAGGCTTCGGGTCCATACCCTGTCCGAAAACATCAACTGTCCAAACCCCTGAAGCTCATGGGTGGATGTGCAAGGCTTCGCATCAGGAAAAACCTGTATGCAGAAAGTTACCAAATAGACAGTAATTTAGCGACATAGTGTCGAAATTGTTAACATTAGTTACATCTTCCAAATTTAGTAATCTAAACAATGGGCTGATAATTTGGCTAAATTTACTGAATATTGTATAATTTTCTGTATATTTTAACAAGGTTGACAGTAATTTTTCCTGAATGTAAGGAATGTTTTCAATAATAATTGATCATATTCCTAATTTTTCCGACAGTTATCTTTCATTATATTCATAATAATAACCTATATAATACAGTGTAATAAACAAAAAATAAAATACTTAAAATAACCCTTCGCTTAGTCACATGACTCATGCTATGTGAGCGTGTGCGTGCCGTGAGAGGAGTGACAGTGTCATGTTTGCTGTCATCGCATTTGCCATTGTCCTGCCGCAGTTTGGGGTTAAATGAGAGAAAATGAATTATATGACGCAGACGCACTTGAAGGAAAGGGTTTGCAGCACCGTTGCTGCTGTTGTCAAGGCAGTTCATTTCCTTGTCCTGCAGCAGTTTGAATAACACACGAAAAAGGAATAAAAGAGAGGTCACTATGTGTTTTGTTGAAGGCAGCACAGAGGTTGAATGATGAGGAAGGGAATATGTTGTGGTGACAGTGGGATGGCAGGAGATGATGGGGGGATGGAGGAGAAAAGTTGAAATGAGGAAGGAGAAGAAATGTGGGCAATGAAATAAAGGTTTCCCACACTCTGGCCAATCAACAAATCACAACTTGTGTATTTTTTCATTAGTGGATCTGTCAGTAGTCCTCATATAGCAGCATTGTGACGGTGCCCAGAAACTGCTGTGGTGTAATGGCTTACCCCACTGGGACTGAAATGCTTTGGCGATGTGGGTTTGATTCCTCACAAGTGTACTTTTTGTGGTCCCCTTGGTAATCTGGCCTCCGGCCCAACTCGACCTGACCTTGGTTGACTGTGACACATGATGCGTGACTACCCAATGCTTGCTTTTCTGTCTTGTTTGACAAATAAATCCGAAAATCTTTGCTTTCTATCTCCTTTATGTGCATGAATTGATTTAATTTATGCATGACACTCAAACATATACAAAGTTGTTGCCTCATTGTACAAAATTCGGTAAATTTTTGAACTTTCAGCACCACCTGGCAAATTTCTGCATTTGGGTTTTCCCTGATGCGGGTCAATACCCTGTCCGAACACATCAACTGTCTGAACCCCTTAAGCTCATGGGTGGATGTGCAAGGCTTCGGGTCAATACCCTGTCTGAACACATCAACTGTCCAAACCCCCGAAGCTCATGGATGGATGTGCAAGGCTTCGGGTCAATAACCTGTCTGAACACATCATCTGTCCGAACCCCCAAAGCTCATGGGTGGATGTGCAAGGCTTCAGGTCAATACTGTTATGATTCACCGGTACTGATCAGTGTAAGCGGGATGACCAGTCGCTCCCGAAACTTACTAAGGAACTGTCGTGGCTTACTCATGTAGGACTGTATGATTACTGATGGTCTTAGTGGACGATTACTTAGCGTTAGTAGTAGTGGCTGTATCACTGATGAAGGCGTACAGTCAAGATAGGTTATAAGGCAGCTGTCGACTGATGTTGTCGACAGCTTGACTCTTTTGTACCACTCTCGAATCTAGTCCAGTTTCCTCCTCAGAATCCAGCCACAGATCGCTCCCTTAGGAAGGCACTTTCAGGTGTCCTTACACTTAGTCACGCCTGCGCGCGTTGACTCGCATTGCTAAGTCTCACTTCTCCCTCACCACGTATAAAAGGCCTAAGTCAGGCTCGGGTTGCGTTGACCATAACATCAGAGTCAAGCTCCTTCTTTATACGCCATGGCAATCATCACAACCAAGGACAGTTGGGAGTTCCAACCTTTTCAAATTGATTCCAGAGAAAGGGACACTCCCACAAGATACGTCATCAACCGTGTCCAGTGGAGAACAGTCCCCGACAATAGGAGAACAGGAGACCTAGAACATTTCAACACCGGGTATTACGCAGAAGCATCCACTGCTCAAAGGTTCCATCCTATTATCTTTCATCACGAAAGGTGCTGCTGGGTAGAACTCAGGTGGAATCGAACTCTCCACCACTTCGAAGCGGCCAGACCAGCTGGCGACGATCTCAACTGCAACATACCACTAGCAGACGCATTACCAGTAGAAGAGCAAGGAAGGATCGATGGAGAACCAGAAGAAGAACACTACAAACCCATATCCCCAGAGCTCCAACACCAAACACCTGCAAGATCAGACACCAGCCACACAAGTGAACAAGCATGCACACCATCAATAGCAGAAGAACCCAAAAACATTTATGTACACGAGGAAGAACCCGCAGTGGAGGAAATTATCCAGCAAACAGCTACGTTACATATCCCTGACCTGATCCGAATGGCCACTCAAACACTTATCAAAGAACCAACCCCATTGGTAATCAACGAAAGAACAGGCCATGTCATAGACATGAATCCAGCAGATCTACAAGCCACATGAAGGGCCATGGGGCCTGATGAACCAGACCAACCAGGAGGTTTCGACTTTGACTACAACGAGCCACCTCCTCAACCGTACGAACGAATCAATCAAGGCGATGGGATACGAGGGTACCCATACAGACGCCAACCCGACCAAGAAGGCCCACCACCCATGGGAGGAGGAGGACCACCACCTGGAGGACCACCACCTGTGGGAGGTGGTCAACCACAGGGAGGTCAAACAACCGACAAGTTTATAGGCAATCCCCCAAGTCCCTTTAACGGAGACCATTCAAAGGTAGAAGGATTTATCCTTCAATGGGAAGTATATGCTGGGGTAAATGCAAGTCACACGGCGATGAGAAACAAGTACCAAAAAGCTATGTTGTTTCTCACCTACGTCCAAGGAGACCTGGTTAAGGCCTGGGTCATGTCTGCAAGCCAATGGTTAGTCAGAGAAGTAACAAGAGGCATTAGCCAATTCGACAATAGGCTATGGGATAATATCCTACAAGCCTTTCGATGGCAATTCGCCGACATACTCAGCAAAAAACGCGCCCAGGCCCAGCTTGACGCCAGAATTTGAATGAAAGAAGGCAAAATCAACAATTATATCACGCTGTTCGAACAACTAGTTTGATACGCAGGATATGATATCAACGCCAAGCAGACCCTCAAATACTTCATAAAGGGGTTGCCAAGGACGCTTTACGAAGCCATGTATCAACATGATGACCCCAGGACGTACGAAGATTGGAGAGCATCGGCTCTCAGAAGACAGCAAAAGTGGATCCACATGCAGACGGTGCGCGGTAACCTCGATATGTTCAAAGGAACCACTAAAAATCACGCGGGAGCACTGGCGAAATTACTCGCTCCACTATCGCACCCAGACGCAATGGACATGTCAGCAGACCGAGTTAGGGGAAGGCTGGCAGGAGCGGAAGAAATAATCAACAACCCGCAACCTCCTTTTCCCCCACGGGGAGGATATCTCCAAAGGCAATGAGAAGGCCGCCGAGACTTTAGTCAAGTCCGGTGTTACAATTGCGAGAAGATGGGGCATATCAGCAGGGATTGCCGCCAACCTAAACGAAACAGATGGGCTACTCAGATAAGGGGGGCCGAAGACAAACCAAAGACAGATGAAGACAAGGCAGAAGACTGGTTATGCAGAGTAGCCAGTGAAGGAGACGAGGTGAAGGATTTAATCCTTCAGAAGTTGATGGGGACAGATTTTTCAGATGCCTGAACCCAGTGGCCTGGGTGAGGGCACTTCGTTGTAACTCGGTGTATATTATGCGCTACAGATCTATGCGAGTTCCAGTTCAACTGCACACGCATTACAACACGGCCGAACTTAAAGCACTAGTGGACTCAGGAGCCACTGAAAACTTTGTGAGCGAAAGCTTTCTACAGAGAATGGGAATAAAAACAAGGCTTTTAGAAAAGCCAAAACGAATCTACAACATCGACGACACCACGAACAAGGCAGGACACATAACTCATTACGTCATCCTTTGAGTCAACGTCGGAGGAAATGACAAAGAAATGAGGTTCTTAGTCACAAACATTGGGAAAGAAGACATCCTCTTTGGGTATCCGTGGCTCGCTGCTTATGAACCCCAGTTTGACTGGAGGAAAGGGTTGCTTAATCAAGCACACCTTTCGATCTCCATCAAAACAGTCAGTGTAACCAACAAACGGGATGTTCTAGCCCATTTACTCACCAGGGCAAAAGCAAATATCGTCAAACAATTAGAACAAGACAAGTCTCAAGGCAGGTGGATACTCATTCCAGCAGTAGAGCACGCTATCACTGCCAAACCCAAAAGCGAAGAGGTGGTTGTCTTGCCACCTCAATACGAAGCATTCCGCAAAGTTTTCGACGAAGACACGTTGACGAGGCTCTCCGAACGAAGACCTTGTGACCACGCAATAACACTCCAACCCAATTCCCCGTCATCACTAACATGTAGAATTTACCCCATGACTCACACAGAAGATGAAGCCCTGGATGTGTTCATCAACAAACATCTTAAAAAGGGGTACATTTGACCTTCACAATCACCTTACACCTCATCTTTCTTCTTCATCAAGAAAAAGATGGGAAACTACAACCGGTCCAAGATTATCGCGCAATAAACCAGTGGACCGTGCGAAATCAATATCCTCTGCTGCTCATATCAGAATTAATGCAGGACCTCGGAGGAGTGGTCATATTTTCAAAATTCGATGTCAGACAGGGGTATAACAACATTCGAATCAAGGAAGGGGACGAACATAAAGCCGCGTTTAAAACATGACGAGGACTCTTCAAACCCACGGTCATGTATTTCGGACTCTGCAACTCACCAGCCACGTTTCAGGCGTTTATGAACGACATTTATCATCCAGTAATAGCAAATTCAAGACAGAAGGCACACACATCCGTATCTACATGGACGATATAGCAGTTGCTACTGACGATTGTGGGTCCCCTCAATGCACAAACGAGGTGCATACGGCAGCGGTCGCCGTGGTACTAGCAGTTGCTGCGGAGCACGACCTTTACTTCAAACTCGCCAAATGCGCTTTCCACATCCCTTCTATTGATTACCTGGGGGTAATCCTTGAAAGGGGGATGACACACATGGACCCTGCAAAAGTCGTGGGAGTCCACACTTGGCCCACACCAATGAAGGTTAAAGACGTACGCAGTTTTTTGGGTTTCTGCAACTTTTACTTCCCCTTTATCCGAGGATTCGCTAATATCACAAAACCAATGAACGAACTAACAAGGAAAGACGTCGAATGGCATTGGGGATCAACCCAACAACAAGCCTTTGAGACACTCAAGAGCAGAATTACAAGCAATCTGATCCTCATTCATCCAAATCCGAAAGAACAATACGACCTCGAAGTAGACGCATCAGGGTTTGCGGTTGGAGCAGTGCTCATGCAGAAGGGACCCAATGGCAAGAAGCACCCAATAGTGTTCTATTCAGCCACACTCAACGAGGCCAAACGCAACTACGACATATACAACTTGGAACTACTGGCCATCGTAAAAGCTCTGAGGAACTGGAGATATCTACTGGTGGGATCGCCACACAAGGTCAGAGTATTTTCCGATCACATGAACCTACAGTACTGGCGAGACCCACAGAAGATTAGCCGAAGAGTGGCTAGAGAAGTATTGGAGCTAGAGGAATACGACCTCGAAATACACCATCTCAAGGGGCGAGCAAATGGGAGAGCCAATGCGTTATCTCGAAGACCAGATTACGACACTGGAGGAACAGATAACGAACGAGTTACCGTATTACCAGACAAAATGTTCATATAAACAGCAACGGGAATGACATCAACACCCATCAAACAAGAGGAAAAACAGATCAACAATTGGCTTAGCCCCCCGAGCTCAAAAGGATTGACGGAGTATGGTTCAAAAATGGAAGGGTGGTAGTCACCACGCGAAAGATTGAGGAATTATGGGAAGTTATCAAGCAATATCACGACGCGTTGACGGCAGGCCACCCAGGAATAACAAAGACACACGAACTACTAGCTTGACATTACTGGTGGCCCATGATGAAGAAGGACGCCACTGACTACATACAAGGATGCGCGGAATGCCAGAGACACAAAGTCAATACCCAACCTACCAAAGCACCGCTAGCACCCATTTACCCACAACCAGAAGCAATGCCCTTTGAAGTTATAGCGGTTGACTTCATAACTAAGTTACCTCCCTCTGATGGATACAATTCGATCCTAACAATCACCGACCACAATTGTTCAAAGGCATCCATATTCCTCCCCTGTAGAGAATCAATGTCGGGAGAAGAAACTGCGATGCTTTATGCCCAGAAGGTACTTCCACAGTTCGGACTACCCAACAAAGTCATCAGCAACCGAGATCCCCGATTTGCGGCAAAATTCATGAGGGAACTGTGCAGAGTTCTTCAAATATGACAGAACATCTCAACTGCGTACCATCCAAGGACGGACAGACAATCGGAACACACCAACCAATGGTTGGAACAATATCTACGACTCTGGGTAAACGAGAGGCAAGACAACTGGGCCGCCCAACTACCGTTGGCAGAGTTTGCTCACAACAATACAATAAGCAGTACCACTAAGCAAACTCCGTTCTTCGTGCTAATGGGATATCATCCAAGGGATAAATGGGCGCCAGGTACAATCAACTTGCCCAGCGTATCAAGCTGACTAGAACAATTGAAGGAAGCGCGACAGAGCGTGCAGGAAAACATGATAAAGGCTCAACAGTCATGGGTCAAACACTGAGATATGCCCAGGTATGCCATTGGAGACCAAGTATGGCTAGATGGGTGCAACCTACGAACCAACCGGCTGCCAAACTTGCGCCCAGGAGACAGGGGCCATTTGAAATAGTGCAGGTGATGTCCCCTGTGAATTATCGGCTCAAGTTACCTCCGCAATGGAAGATACATGACATGTTTCACACAGAATTGCTCACGCCTTACAAAGAAACACGCATGCACGGCGCAAACTATTTACGCCCACTTCCCAAATTAGTTGACGGTGTAGAGGAATATGAAGTCGAGAGGGTACTAGATTCCAGAAGACATGGTCAAGGGCGCAAACTCCAGTACCTTATCAAATGGAAAGGGTACGCAGACTCGGAAAACCAGTGGGTCCCATGGAACGACGTCCATGCGGAGGCAGAGATAAGGAAGTTCAAACGGTCGAACCCGAGAGCTGAAACTCACATAAAAGCAGCCTTGACAGGACCGTCTATACTCTCATCCTCCCAACCTCCTCATAACATGTCCCATGTTCCACTCACCACTATCAGCCTTGACGAGTTCCCCGTCATTGACACCCTCACCGCCTACGACACCAATAACAACGTTGATGACCCCTTCTGCTCTGCGCTCGAACATGTCAGAGCAACAGCTGAACATGACCAAGCCGCCCAAGACCTGGCCGAAGCTCGCCGGCGATTCCCCACACCCGCAAGTGGCCGAGTGGAGGAAGATGAGGAAGGACTACGGCCTATTGAAGGAGGTGATGTCAGCATGGAGACAGGATCAGGTAGTGAAGAGGATGGCAGTGGAGAGATGGATGAGGATACGGCTGCTGATGAGGCAAGTGTCCACCAGCCCTCCACCGCCTTCTCCTCAAGCACCGCTGTCAACCACATTAGCAGCGAAGACGAAGACGACAACAGCGACGAGTCCTACCATGTCACTCAGGTTGTCTGCACCCAGTGCGACAACCCCCCAAACTACTGCCACTGCGCTCCCCTCCCTATACCTTTCCAAATACGCACCCTTACCGGAGAAGCCCACGATGACGTGCTCCGACCACCTCCAGTTGCTGTTGTCTACGGACCAACGGTGGATCTTGGATACGAAGCGTGCGGTTTTCCCCTCTACAGGGAAGAACGCGACCCATCACCCATCACTACATGCCGAACGCATGCAGCGGGGCACCCTCTCCATGCCATATCGCCTACCCCAGGCGGATTCATCCTCAACAAGGGATGAATTGGGTTCCAATGGTCATCGAGCACGAAGGACACCGGATACCCGCGAAGTATGTGCAGGTCCAGATGCTTGACAACCCAGAAGTTTTTGGGACGATGGGAAGATACTTGCCAATCTATCGAGCTGACATCCACGCTGAACCCTGCCGAGACATGGGCCCCGCCGCTGAGTATTCCCATGAAGATCTTCAGTATTTCCGCGCTGACTTCCGTGGAAAGCGGCAGGTAGACAAAGCTCTTGCTAGGCTGGGAGACATATCCCTCCAGGCCAAAGTGAGATGCTACCGCGCGTCCATGGAGGTTGTTGCAGAACTCAAAGCGGCGATCAAGAAGCTCGAGGACGACATCTTCGTCCACGTCGATCGAGCACAACACTCAGCAGCAAGACTAGGGCACGCTCATGCCCTCAGGAGGGTGCGAGATGAGCACAAGACGGATGTGGGGCTCACAACGGTGACGAATTGGGTAGTTGAGCGTGGGCGCTCACCCCTGTAAAGGGGGTGATGTTATGATTCGCCGGTACTGATCAGTGTAAGTGGGATGATGAGTCGCTCCCGAAACTTACTAAGGAACTGTCGTGGCTTACTCATGTAGGACTGTATGATTACTGATGGTCTTAGTGGACGATTACTTAGCGTTAGTAGTAGTGGCTGTATCGCTGACGAAGGCGTACAGTCAAGATAGGTTATAAGGCAGCTGTCGACTGATGTTGTCAACAGCTTGACTCTTTTGTACCACTCTCGAATCTAGTCCGGTTTCCTCCTCAGAATCCAGCCGCAGATCACTCCCTTAGGAAGGCACTTTCAGGTGTCCTTACACTTAGTCACGCCTGCGCGCGTTGACTCACATTGCTAAGTCTCACTTCTCCCTCACCGCATATAAAAGGCCTAAGTCAGGCTTGGGTCGTGTCGACCATAACAAATACCTTGTCTGAACACATCAACTGTCCAAACCCCCGAAGCTCATGGGTGGATGTGCAAGGCTTCGGGTCAATACCCTGTCTGAACACATAAACTGTCCAAACCCCCAAAGCTCATGGGTGGATGTGCAAGGCTTCGGGTCAACACCCTGTCTGAACACATCATCTGTCCAAACCCCTGAAGCTCATGGGTGGATGTGCAAGGCTTCAGGTCAATACCCTGTCCAAACACATCATCTGTCCGAACCCCCAAAGCTCATGGGTGGATGTGCAAGGCTTCGGGTCAACACCCTGTCTGAACACATCCTTGGTTCAGATCCCCGAAGGTCATGGGTGGATGTGCAAGGCTTCAGGTAAAAACCCTGCCCAGATACCCTGGGCTTGAGGATGTTTATCTCACTCTTCAGAACACCTTTCTGAGCTTCGGAAACACCTTCCGGATGGATGTCCAATGCCCAGGTGCATTCCCATCTTGTAGCGTTATCACCTAACGCTGGTTCGACTTGAACCGATCTGCGGCGTGATGCTCGAGCGTATGGATGAATCTTGATAGTCACGGGCAACTTAGCTTAGTTGCACAGCCACTAGGTCACTTGGTTGACACTAGGGTACCCCGAAGGACAAGCTTCAATCGACTGATTGGAAAGAAGAAAGATAGACGAGCGGTGATGATTCAAGAAGACCAAGCTAGAGAGCCTTGGTCTTCACTATACGACTTATATACAGTTACTCACTGGCTTTAAAGCGCAGCTTGGAATACTGAACCCTAGTACAACTATCCTAGGAATGAGTCACTATCTCTCCTACAAATACCTGAAACACCGGCAAATCCAAACACCGGCGACGCATAAGTGTCCATGACTAATAATGGCTTACTATCGTAGTCATAACCAAATAGTAAGCGTCCCGAACTCCGAGACCTTGTAATGATGATGATTGTCAGTCCGCAACATGTCGAACCGTGACATTACCCCTTTTTCAGGCAGAACGTCCTCGTTCAAACACCCAAGGGATAATGGTCGCACCTCGACTGATCGAAACCTCCTGATCCATAATCCGCTGTAGTCCATTAGCCTCTTCCAACCAACGCGTACACTTCCTGACTTCATTACTGACTACATACTGCTCATTTCCAGAGCAGTAATGCGTTCCGCCAGTTCGGAGTACCGGCTAGTAACAGCCCAGTATCGAAGGACCTCCACCCATAGCGACTGATCAGGGATCTGCCCCATGGCCAGGTCGACCCCATGGCGATCACCAAAATCCTGTCGCAAGTACCGCATTTGGTCATGCATATAATGGCGGTTGTTATCCACGGCATCGAGATCAGGAGCGGCATGGACTTCACCTTGTTGAATCTCCCCTCCCTTCTTCATACATCCGTATACTATGGGATTGTTGCCAGGCATCATGTGGATGTACTTGGCAACAGTGACGTGACCATTCTCGGTCATACGGAAGTTGATAAATCTGGGGGGAATATTTAGTTCAAAACCGTCGGGGGTGTCAGCCTTGTCCCGAGCGCGCTGTTGGTCAGCTGGGACTCCACCTCCTCGGTAGTCAGGGAAGCAAGGGCTCTCTTTTGCCGCTCCCACACCAGCTCTTCTTCCTCGCCTCGCCCTCCTTGGCACAAGTGGTATCCCTTCATCTTGGGATCCCAATACTTGGCGGGGATCTTGGTTTTCTTTATCTGAGTCGGGGTCCCGAGCTCGGAGAGAGGCACGGATGTGAATACCCCAGGACGTCGTGGGGTCCATGATGACGTTGGTAGGGGGGTCGACGTTAATATATCGAGGCGTTGGCGGCGGAGGGATTTTGACGGGGTCATTGTTACATGTACAATTGTAGATGAGTTGTCCGCAATCGTAGTGGATGTGGGAGTCGTCGGCGTCAGGATGGCCTGGACATGACAGGGCAGTTTGCTTACAACTTCCACAAACTCTGACCACGTCACTGAGGTCGGAGACGCTTGGAACCTTGATAAGCATTTGTGGAACAATGAGGTTCTCGACGCGAGTAGGAGCTCCATCCTCCACTTCCGATGAGTCTTCCTCCAATCCTCCAGAGTCGTGTCCACATACATCAGGGGTTTCGGGGACGAAGTCCTCGGGTCCGATGCATCTGAAGGCGGCGGCGACCTCGGCATAGGTAGGTTGAGTAATGGTGGGAAGATGATAAGAAGTTTGTGAAGTAATGGAAGTAGCAGTAGGGGAAGTGGTCATTGTTCGACGAAGGAAGAACTGATGTGCTTCGTCCAGTGAACGACCTGTCTTTATACGTGAGGAGGTAGGATTTAGAGTCCGTTTGAACTCAGCTAAGGCGTCAGGGGCATGTACGTCAGTGGCATTGACCCACTGCGACTCCGAGTCTGGGTACCCCTTCCATTTGATAAGGAATTGTTTGTGCCTTGTCCTGCCAAATTGCCGTTGGTCTAGAATTTTTTCTATTTCGTATTCTTCTTCCCCATCGATCAATTCAGGGGGAGGTCTTTAGAAATTGTCCATGAAAGGAAGTCTCGCGATAGGGGGTGAGAAGATCAATGTGAAACACGTCATGAATGCTCCACTTGGTGGGTAATTCCAATCGATAGTTGACAGGGGACATCACCTGTATGATCTGGAATGGTCCATGTCTTTTGGGCGCAAGCTTGGTGCTGGGTTGATGAGTTCTCAGGTGACATCCTTCTAACCATACTCGATCTCCTATTTGGAATTTGGGCGTATCTTTATGTGATTCCCATGACCTTTGTGCCTTGATGATTTGTCTCTGGGCTTGTTCCCGTGCTTGTTTAAACTGATCTAGGCGTAACGCCACTTGTGGAAGGGGACTGGGCGTCGAATTCCAATCAGCACGAGGATTGTGCCCCATCAATAAGAAGAATGGAGACTGCCCTGTGGTCTCACTGGGCCAATTGTTATGCGTGAATTCTGCTATTGGAAGATAAAGACTCCAATTGTCTTATCTTTCATTTACCCAAAAGCGAAGGTATTGTTCGAGCCATTGATTGGTTCGCTCTGATTGTCCGTCCGTTCTGGGGTGGTATGCGGTGGAAATATTTTGGCTAATCCCTAATTGTTTGCACAGTTCTCTTGTAAACTTGGATGCAAATCGGGGATCTCTGTCACTGATGATTTTATTTGGTAATCCATACCACATGAACACATGTTTGATGTATAACGCAGCAGTTTCTTCTGCGTTGATTTCTTCGTTACAGGGGATGAATACTGATGCTTTGGTACAGTCGTGATCCGTGACTGTAAGAATGGAATCATATCCCTGTGCGACTGGTAATTTAGTGATGAAATCGAGAGCGATGGTTTCGAACGGCATAGCTTCTGGTTTGGGAAATATAGGTTGCAGTGAAGCCCTAATAGGGCGATTGTTGATCTTGTGTTGTTGACATTCGGCGCAACCTCTTACGTATGCCAACATGTCTTGTCGTATTGTTGGCCACCAATAGTATCGTTCAACTATTTTGCCGGTTTTGCTAATTCCCGGGTGACCGTGTACTGGGGTATCGTGATGAGCAGCAATGATCGATTTTCGTTCTTCACTTCCCTTGGTGATTACTCTTCTGCCTTCCTTATACCATGTCCCGTTGATTTTCTTGAGTTTATGCGGGTCTACCCATGGTTTGATAACGGATTCATCTTGGATGTCTTTGTCCTTAGTTGACATCATTATTCTATTGTAATTGTCGCAAGTGGGTGAATTGGCATTCCGGTACGGTGTGCGTTTGTGGTTCGTATGAACAATTTGTCTGGTAATACCATCACATTTTCGTTATCTTGTTCCCTGTGATCATAATCGGGTCTTCTTGATAATGCGTCGGCCCGTCCATTTGCCGTTCCTTTTATGTGATGAATTTCAAGATCGTATTCCGATAATTCCAATACTTCCCTTGCGACTCGTCGACTAATCTTTTGAGGTTCTCTCCAGTACCGCAAATTCATGTGGTCTGAGAATACTTTGATTTTGTGTGGTGATCCCGCTACTAAGGGTCTCCAATGTCGTAACACCTTAACTATTGCCAACAGTTCGAGATCATAGATGTCGTAATTTCATTCTGCTGCATTTAGCATTGCGGAATAGTAGCCTATGGGATGTCTTTTGCCATCAGTTTTCTTTTGGAGTAGTACTGCTCCCACCGCGAATCCTGACGCATCTACTTCCAGTTTGAATTGATCTTGCAATACCGGATGTGCAAGTACCGGTTCACTTGTGACGCGTCCTTTTAATATGTCGAACGCGTGTTGCTCAGTTGGGCCCCAGTGCCATTCCGTCGCTTTCTTTGTAAGTTCATTCAGTGGTTTGGCAATTGATGCGAATCCTTTGATAAAAAGGCGGTAAAAATTTCAAAAGCCCAAAAAGGATCGTACGTCCTTAACTTTTGTTGGTGTCGGCCAATCCTTTATGCCTGCGATTTTGATGGGATCCATACATGTTACCCCTTTTTCAAGGATTACCCCCAGGTAATCGAGGGATGGTGAGTGGAAGGTGCACTTCGCGGGCTTGAAAAATAAGTTGTACTTCGCGGCTACTGTCAATACATCTTTGACCGCCAAGATGTGGTCGGCGAGATTTGTTCGAGTAGCGATGCCAATATCGTCCATGTATACGCGGATAGTGGTCCCCTTGGTCTCGTGTTTAGCAATGGTGTCCCGATATATGTGATTCATCATCGACTGAAATGTAGCGGGGGAGTTTGTTAGTCCGAAAAACATCACGGTAGGTTCGAAAAGCCCGTAAGGTGTTTTGAAAGCGGCTTTATGTTCGTCCCCTGCTTTGATGCGAATGTTGTTATATCCCCATCGTACGTCGAGTTTGGTGTAAATGTGTGCTCCGCTAAGATCTTTGATAAGAGTTGGTATTAGCGGTAAGGGATAATTATTGCGGATGGTGAACTCATTGAGCCGACGATAATCCTGTACTGGACGTAGTTTTCCATCCTTCTTTTTTACAAAGAAGAATGGTGATGCGTACTGCGATTTGGAGGGTCTGATATACCCTTTGTTGAGGTGTTCTGTTATAAATTCTCGTAGTGGTTGGTCTTCCACTCGAGATAATTCATATATAGAACAGTTGATGTGATCTGGAGCGTTCGCCTTGAGTTCAATTGCGTGATCCCATTCCCGAGAAGGAGGGAATCGGTGGGATATTTTTTCACTAAAAACCCTTTTGAAGTCCTTATATTCTTCTGGTATTTGAACTTCTTCTTTAGGTCCTGCGGTGATAGCAAAATCAGTAGCTGCTCCCCTGATAGAGCATTGTGCTTCCAATTTGGCAATAATGTTGCTTTTTGTTGCTTCAGAAAGTACGTGGGCCACCACGCTAGCATTGACCATAGGATGACAAGATTTGATAACAATTGGGAGTATGTTTTCATCAATGGTTCCATGTTTCCAGCTGAATTTTGGCTCGAAGGTGCTGAGCCATGGGTATCCAAGGAGAATTTCTTCCTTTCCAATATCTGCAATTAGGAATCTCATTTTTCTGACGATTCCTTTTGTCAATATTTGTAAATCAACGAAATGAGTGACTGATCCCTTTTTGTTATGAGTATCGTCAATATTGAACAGTTGTTTTGGTTGCGGTAATGGGGCCGCTCCCAATCCCATCCTCTTCACAAATCGGGGGTTAATGAAATTGTCCGTGGCTCCTGAGTCCACTAGTGTTTTTATATTGGCCTTGTTGCTGCTGGTTCGGATTGATACTGGAATTCGCATAGAACGGAAGCGAGTTATGTATACAGCGTTACAACGTAATGCCCTCACCCAGGCCGTCAGGTTTAGGCGTCCCCAAAATCCTTATTCCCCATCAACTCCTGCATCGCCAATGCCTTGAACTCTTCAGTTTCATTGGCTGCTGTTCGCAGCCAATTGTTCTTCCTCTCTTCAGTGGTGCAGTTGTCCGCTACCATTTGAGCGATGTGAAGATCTTCTCCTATCTCGGAGCGGTCATCCACCACTTCTACGCCTCTGGAATTGCTGAATGGCCTAGGCGGATTACGTGTTTGACAGGGCTGGGAACAATTGCGACTGAGGTGTCCTTTCTTTTGACAATTATAGCAAATTACTTCCCTAAGATCTGGGGGTTGTTGCCTTTGCAAGAACCCTTCACGAGGTTTGAATGGGGGTCGAGGGTTGTTAAGATAAGGCCTTGGTTGGGCTATTACTTCTTCTGCGTGCGCCAACCGTCCTCTAGCGCGAGCTCGATCTGCCGACGTATCCATTGCATCGGGGTGTCGTCTGAACTGTCTCCAATTTGTTTGAGTTGATGGCGACGGTCGAGGTTGTATCTTGTATTGATCAATCTTGTTCTTCAGATGAAGATATTGACCTTGACGTTTAATGGCTGCTCTTTTCCAATCCTCATAGTCTGTGGGATCGTCGTGAAGGTAGATGGTTTCTTGCTATTTGTTTGGCAATCCATTTGCAAATAGGTCGAGGACCATCGGTTGATCTATATTGTAGCCAGCATATCTGACCAGTTGTTCGAATTTCGCCACGTACGCGTCAATGTCCCCTCTTTCCATTCTGATACCTCTTCTCAGTTCCGTTTGTGCCTTCTCCTCTTTGAGAGTATCTGCGTATTGCCTCATGAACAAGGAGTGGGTGTTGTACCACAACCAATTGTCAAGAGGGTCTCCTCCGTTGACATCGACCTGGACTCGTAGCCAAGCCACCATTGATCCTACCCATTCGGTTACAGCAGTCCCCTGGATGTAGGTGAGAAACAACATAGCTTTTTGATATGGGCTGTGCATAATAGAATGGGTTGAGTTTATCCCTTCGTATAAACTCCACTGCATGAGGAATTCTTCTGCCTTCTCGCGGTCACCTGCAAAGACCGCAGGTGGGTTGCCACAAAATTTGTCATGTGTCACTGGTAGGGGTGCTTGCGCTGCTGGTATTGGAGCTGGTGGGTTTCCGAAAGGTGGTCCTGCTCCACCACCTCCTCCGCCATTACCGCCTCCTCCTCCATTTCCGCCTCCCCCTCCATTACCGCCTCCTGTTGGGGGATTTGGAGGAGGTGTCACGTGCGGATCACGTGTCATGGCCAGTGGTGTCACCAAGCCGATGAAAGTACAATTTGCGTTGCCTGTGAAGGCTGAAGACCCCCCTGAAGTGTGGTTCACTGAAGAAGAAGAAGATGAAGAGTCTCTGAGATTGGATGCAGACGAGACATATGAGGTCGTGCGACTGTTGAGTACCGACGACCATTTCATTGTGGATAACAATACTGGCGATGTCATTCGTCTAGGAATGTGTCAGTCTGAGTCACGTGATTAGTCATGTGATCAGCAACCCCCAGACCACGTGGATCTGGTCTAAAGGATAAGTCACGGGGGAACAGTGATTGCCTCAGGTCGAGATATAATTCCTGAGAGGGTATAGTTGGATGCGGGATTCCCAACATGGTTAGGCTCTGTCCTGTTTAGGTTCTTTCTGATTGGAACATTCTGATGTTGCCTGATGGCTGTACTTATCATGCGCTGATGTTGCGCCGGACGATCATTGGACGATAGTGAGTCATATACTTTGTTATCACTGACTCATAGTGGGGCCTTATGCCTCATGTACTGTATGTTGCTTGGGTCGTTATCCCTGATAGCTGATTGGACGATACGATATGGTACGATACCTGTTATTATTTGGGACTCAGATTAGGAGTCAGCCCTGTAGTGTATATAAGGTGCTCTGTCTTGATAGACGAGACCTTATCTTCGTTGTCTTAAAGTCTACCTTGAGTTTACCTTGAGAACAATTGAAGTGTTGTGTTACGTGCGATCCGCACGTGAGCCTGACTTAGGCAACGTAAGGTGAACGCGGTGACTTAGCAGCGGTTATACTCAAGCACTAAGGCTGAGTGACGTCTCAACGCGCGAAGGCGGAGGTAGTACTTTGAACTTGCTTCTGAATACGCGACCCCGAAGGATGAGAGATAGAGAGAAATCGGCTTTAGATAACAAGATGAGAGTTGTACAAGAAATCCAAGCTATCGACCACAACAGTCGATAGCTTCCTTATAACCTATCTGCGCGATCCGCCTTCGTCAGCGAGATCGCCACTACTACTAAGCTGCTGGTAATCGTCCACTAAGCCACGTCTGCTAGGTAATCGTCCACTAAGCCAAACGCCACAACTACTACGACCCTTGGTAATCGTACAACAAACCTCAGTCATCGTATCGTACTAGTATCAGTAATCCACATAGTAAACCATGTAAGCGGAACCACGACGTCATGCAACCACGTGCCTGTACGTCCCATGACTTATGGGTTAGGTCAGATACATACCATGACCTGGGACGTAACATTACCCTCTTCACAAGGGTGAGCGCCCACGCTCCACTACCCAGCTTGTTACCGTGGTGAGACCAACGTCCGTCTCGTGTTCGTCGCGTACTCGTCGGAGAGCATGTGCGCGCCCAAGTCGTCGGGATGAGTGCATTGCCCTGTCGATGTGGACAAACACGTCGTCTTCCAACTTCTTGATAGCTTGTTCAAGCTCGGCGATGACCTCCATGGACGCGCGGTAGCGTCTCACTTCGGCTTGGAGAGAAATGTCCCCTAACCGTGCGAGAGCTTCGTCTACCTGTCGCCGTCCACGGAAGTCAGTGCGGAAGTACCCGAGCTCTTCACGGGTGTACTCAGCTGCGACGCCCATATCCCGACACGGCTCCGCGTGAATGTCGGCTCGATAAACAGGCAACCCCCGACCCATCGTCCCGAACACCTCGGGGTTGTCCAGCATGCGGACTCTTACGTACTTGGCGGGGACTCGTCGACCTTCATGCTCAATGACCATGGGCACCCAATTCATCCCATTGTTGAGGATGAATCCGCCTGGGGTAGGCGATAGGGTACGGAGAGGGCGCCCCGTCGCATTCGTTCGGCGCGTAGCGAAGGGCGATGGGTTGCTTCCCTCCCTTGCATAGGGGGGTAAACCTCGCGCCTCGTATCCTTGTTCCGCCGTTGGTCCGTAGATAACAGCAATTGGAGATGGTCGTCGCGCTTCATCCTCGGTTTCTTCGGCAACGCGACTGATTTGTGGAGGTATAAACAGGGGAGCGCAGTGGCAATAGTTGGGGGGGTTATTGCACTGTACGCACACGACCCTGGCTGCGTAGTAAGACTCGTCGCTGTTGTCGTCTTCATCTTCGCTGTCGCTGTCGACTGCGGTGACGGCGAGGGAGGCGTTGGAGGTGTTGGTGCTGCCGACGACGGTAGTGGTGAGGGAGGTTGTGGACTGTTGGAAACTCGCCTCATCAGCAGTTCGATCCTCATCCTCCTCTCCGCTGCCGTCCTCTTCACTATTTGATCCATCCTCCAAGCTGCCATTACCTCCTTCAAGAGGTCGTAGTCCTTCCTCATCTTCCTCCACTCTTCCGCTTGCGGGTGTGGGGAATCGCCGGCGAGCTTCGGCAAGGTCTCGAGCGGCTTGGTCCTGTTCTGCTGCGACTCTGACATGCTCGACGGCTGAGCAGAATTGGTCGTCGATGTTGTTGTTTCCATCATAAGTGTCGAGGGTGTCGATGTGGGGGAACTCGTCAAGGATGATAGTGGTGAGTGGGACATGGGACATGTTGTGAGTGGGTGATGGTGATGGTCGTTCTGTTAGGGCTGCTTTTAAGTGTATTTCAGCCCGTGGGTTATTGTGTTTGAACTTCCTTATCTCGTTGTCCGCGTGGACATCATCCCACGAGACCCACTGGTTATCCGAGTCGGCGTATCCCTTCCACTTGATCAGGTATTGTAGTTTGCGCCCTCTTCCCCTTCTTCGGGAGTCTAGTACTTTTTCAACTTCGTATTCTTCCACGTTATCGATCAACTCTGGTGGAGGACGTTGGTAATTGGTGCCATGAGTCACCGTCTCTTTGTAAGGTGTGAGAAGATCTGTGTGAAACACATCATGGATGCTCCACTGCGTGGGAAGTTCCAGTCTATAGTTAACAGGTGACATCACCTGGATGACTGTGAAGGGGCCGTGCCGCTGGGCGCAAGCTTCGTGGTTGGCTGGTTGGTACGCAGATGACGTCCTTCGAGCCACACCTTATCTCCCACCTGATACTTGGGTGTGTCACGATTTTTAATCCATGACTGTTGTGCCTTCTTCATTTGGCCTTGCGCTTGTTGTCTTATCTCCTTCAATTGTTTCAGCCTTGTCTCGACTCGTGGTATTGGTGACAGCTGATCTGTCCAGTTAGCGCGCGGGTGATATCCCATTAGTAATTTAAATGGCGATTCGCGTGTGGATTCGTTGGTCCAATTGTTGTGTGCGAATTCTGCCAGCGCTAGATACTCCGCCCAATTGTCTTGCCTCTCGTTGACCCAGAATCGGAGGTATTGCTCCAACCACTGGTTGTTGCGTTCTGACTGTCCGTCGGTGCGGGGGTGATAGGCCGTCGATATGTTTTGCTGTATCCCCAGGATTCGACACAGTTCTCTTGTGAATTTGGATGCGAATCGGGGATCTCGGTCGCTGATGATTTTTGAAGGTAGACCAAATCGTGCTACCACGTTTCTGGCGTATAGGACTGCTGTCTCTTCTCCCGATATTTCTTCAGTGCATGGTATGAATATAGATGCCTTGGAGCAATCGTGGTCAGTGATAGTCAGAATGGAATCATATCCCCTCGATTTGGGGAGTTTCGTGATAAAGTCCAGCGCCACGACTTCGAACGGCATTGCTTCCGGTTTTGGAAACAGTGGTTGCAACGGTGCCTTCGTCTTTTGTGTATTGACTTTGCATCGTTGACAATCGGCACATCCTTTCACGTAGTCTGCTATGTCGTTCTTTATTGTCGGCCACCAGTATTGTCGTTCTACCAGTTGTGTCGTTCGATTTATTCCTGGATGTCCGTGAATTGGGGGATCGTGATGGGCGCGAATTACTTCTCTGATTTCGTTTGGTCCCCCCGTGACAACCATTCTTTGTCCTTGATACCACCACACTCCATCTGCCTTGATCAGTTTGTGTGGATCCACCCATTTGCGTATTCTTAGTTCGTCCTGCGGTCTTGTTGTCTTAGTAGTTCGTACGAATAGTTCATTCGGCAACACCGTGACGTTCTCGTTGTCTTTTTCCCCTTGGTCATAGTCGGGACGTCTTGACAGGGCATCCGCTCTTCCATTGGCGGTTCCCTTTACGTGATGTATTTCGAAGTTGTACTCGGCCAACTCCAAGACTTCTCTTGCTATTCTTCGGCTGATTTTCTGGGGATCTCGCCAGTATCGGAGGTTGAGATGGTCTGAGAATATGCGTACTTTGTGGGGCGATCCTGCGAGTAGATGCCTCCAGTTTCGTAGTGCCTTCACTATAGCCAGTAGCTCGAGGTTATATATATCATAGTTGCGCTCGGCTGCGTTGAGCGTCGCCGAGTAATATCCCACTGGGTGTCGTTTTCCGTCTTGTTTCTTTTGTAGTAGCACTGCTCCTACCGCGAATCCAGATGCGTCGACTTCTAGGTCAAATTGCTGGTTTTGGTCCGCGTGCGCGAGGATGGGTTCCTCGGTAACTCTTCGTTTAAGCGTATCAAACGCTGTTTGTTGTCTTGTCCCCCATTCCCATGGTTCGTCTTTTCGCGTTAGTTCGTTCAATGGTTTAGCAATAGCGGCAAATCCTTTGATGAATTGCCTATAGAAATTGCAAAACCCGAGAAAAGATCGTACGTCCTTTACCGATGATGGGGATTGCCAGTCGCGAACACCCGAAATTTTGACGGGATCCATGCGTGTTACCCCCTCTTCAAGGATTACCCCCAGGTAATCAATACTGGAGGCGTTGAAAGTACACTTTTCCGGTTTGAAGAAGAGATCGTGATTTTGAGCGACGGCAAGAACATCACAGACTGCTTCTTGGTGTTTTATTCGAGCGTTTTGCTGTCGTTTTGTGGCTATGGCGATATCGTCCATATAGACTCGTATTGTCGTTCCTAAGGCTTCATGTTTTGCTATGGTAGGGCGGTAGATTTCGTTCATGAAACTCTGGAATGTAGCAGGTGAGTTGCACAGCCCAAAGTACATAACGGTTGGTTCAAAAAGTCCACGGCGTGTTTTAAACGCTGCTTTGTGTTCGTCGCCCTCTTTGATTCGTATGTTGTTATAGCCTTGTCTAACGTCTAGTTTACTGAATATTTGTGCCCCCCCGAGATCTTTGATCAGGTCATTGATGAGGGGTAGTGGGTACTGGTTTCGTATTGTCCACTCGTTGATTTTTCGGTAGTCCTGAACAGGTCGTAGCTTTCCGTCCTTCTTTTTAATGAAAAAGAAGGATGATGCGTACGGGGACTTTGATGGGCGAATGTATCCCTTCTCTATCTGTTCATCAATGAAGCTGTCCAAAGCTTCATCTTCGACTCTTGTCATAGGGTATACCTTGCAATCAATGGCTTCTGGGGCTCCCTTTTTGAATTCGATTGCATGGTCGCAACTTCTTTTTGGTGGGAACCTTTTTGACTCTTCTTCTCCGAATACCTTCGCGTATTGTTGGTATTCCTTTGGTATGGCGACCGTTTTTGTATATTGTTTGGCATCGATTGCGAGTTCGACTGCTGATCGTCGTCCATACACTTGGTCATCTAGTTGGGTCACTACTTGCTCTTTGTCTTCCGTGGTGAACATTCGTGATATTTTTATGTCGTCGTCTTCTTCCTTGAGCAATCTTGCCAGTACTGCTCTTCTGTCGTTTGGGTTAACTGATCGTAACACTATAGGGAGTTGTTTCTCATCTATAGTGGCATGGCGCCAACTGAACCTTGGTTCATAGGTTGCGAGCCATGGATATCCCAGTAGTACGTCTTCTCTTC